>CAUYPK010161071.1:0-90803 GCA_963574355.1 Loris lydekkerianus | reverse complement strand
TAGCCACATTGTAGACCGTTTTTCTGGACTCAAGTCATTTGATTCTTTTTATTTCTGAGGAGTTTTCCATTGTAAGAATAGACCACACTTTATTTATTCATTCTCTTGTTGATGGACATTTGGATTGTTTCTGGTTTGGGACTATTACAAATAAAGCTGTTATAAACATTCTTGTACATGGTTTTGGTTGTTTATTTTTTTTTTCTTTCCTTTGTATATTATACATTTTCATTTTTCTTGGATAAGTACCTAGAAATGGAATTGCTGAGTTATAGAATAGATGTTTAATTCTTTAAGGAAACTGCCAAACAATTTTTTTTTGGGTTTTTTTTTGAGACAGAGCCTCAAGCTGTCGCCCTGGGTAGAGTGCCCTGGCACCACAGCTCACAACAACCTCCAATTCCTGGGCTCAAACTATTCTCCGGCCTCCGCCTTCCGAGTAGTGGGACCACGGGCGTCTGCCACCAACACCCAGGTATATTTTTTTAATTGCAGTTTGGCTGGCTGGGGTTGGAACCTGCCACCCTCAGTATATGGGGCCGGCGCCCTACCCACTAAGCCACGGGTGCCGCCCAGCAGCGTTCTTTTTATTTATTTATTTATTTATTTTGAGACAGAGTTTTATGTTGCCCTCAGAGTGCCATGACATCATAGTTCCTTGGACTTAAGCGATTCTCTTGCTTCAGCCTCCCAAGTAGCTGGGACTACAGGTGCCCGCCGCAATGCCCCGCTATTTTTTGTTGCTGTTGTCATTGCTAACCAATGTTAGTTGGCCCAAGCTGGGCTTGACCCCGCTAACTTCCGCATATGTGTCTGGCACTATAACCACTGTGCTTAGGGCCCCAAGCCTTTCTTTTCTTTTCTTTTTTTTTTTTTTTGCAATTTTTGTCCGGTGCTGGGATTGAACCCGCCACCTCTGGCATATGGGGCCAGTGCCCTACTCCTTTGAGCCACAGGCGCCACCCCCTTTTTTTTTTTTTTTTTAATTTTTTTTTTTGAGAAAGAGTCACACTACGTCACCCTTGGTAGAGTGCGTGGCCTCACAGCTCACAACAACCTCAAAGTCTTGAGCTTAAGCAATTCTGTTGCCTCCCTCTCCCAAGTGGCTGGGACTACAACACCCGGCTATTTTTTTTTTTTTTTTTTTTTTTGGTTGTAGCTGTCGTTGTTTGGCAGGCCCTGCCTGGGTTTGAACCTGCCAGCTCTGTTGTATGTGGCTGGCGCCCTAGCCGCTAAGCTACAGGTGCCCAGCTACCTGCTTTTTTTTTTTTTTTTTTTTTTTTGCAGTTTTTGGCCGGGTCTGAGTTTGAACCCACCACCTGCGGTATATGGAGCCGGCTCCCTACTCCTTGAGCCACCTCTACTGCTTATTTTTTGATAATATTCTTACCTCAAAATAGTAGCATGTATTAAATTGCAATAACCCATCTCTACTAAAAACAGGAAAAACTGAGGCAAGAGGAACAATTGAGTTTAAGAGTTGGAGGTTGTTGTGAGCTCTGATGACACCATGGCACTCTACCCAGGGTGACAGCTTGAGACTCTGTTGTCAAAAAAAAAAAAAAAATAGGCTCAGCGCCTGTAGCACAGTGGTTATAGCGCCAGCCACATGCGCCGTGGTGGCCGGTTTGAGCCCAGCCTAGACCAGCTAAACAACAATGACAACTGCAACAACAAAAAAAATAGCCGTGTGTTGTGTCGGGTGCCTGTAGTCCTCAGCTACTTGGGAGGCTGAGGCAAGAGAATCGCTTAAGCCCAAGAGTTGAAGGTTGCTCTGAACTGTGATGCCACAGCACTCTACCTAGGGCAACATAATGAGAAATATTTATTTGATGCCACTGCACTCTACCGAGGGTGACATAATGACATATTTTCTTTTAAAAATTAAATAAATAAAAAATAATCATAATTTCTAAATCATACTCTATGATAATTTGAAAAGCATGTTTTGTTTTTCTTTTTGGAGTCCGAGTCTCACTTGCCTCAGCCTCTTCAGTAGCTCGGACAACAGGCATGTGCCACTGTGCCTGGCTAATTTTCTTCTCTTTTTAGTAGACAGGTCTTGCTCTTGCTCAGGCTATTCTTAAACTCCTGAGCTCAAGCAATCCACCCGCCTCACCCTCCCAGAGTGGTTGGTTTACAGGTCTGAGCCATTGGGCCAGGCCAAGCATACATTATTTTAAGGAGCTATTTTTTGCCAGTTGAATTTGTTTTTGTTTTTTGCCACTTAAATTTGGAAAGGTGAAAGAACAAGGTCAGGTTGTGGCTGGAGCCTGTAGTCCCAGCTACTTGGGAGGCTGAGGCAAGAGAATCACCTAAACCCAGGAGTTGGAGGTTGCTGTGAGCAGTGTGACGCCACAGCACTCTACTGAGGGTGATAAAGTGAAACTCTGTCTCTACAAAAAAAAGAAAGAAGGTGGTCAGTAAATGTGGGGAACCCAAGTTGTTGGGGCAGTCGTGGCACTTAGAAAAGAAGTGGGTTCTATGTATCTGGAGAGCATTTTGGCTAGAATCTTCAACGTATACATACCTACTTTAATTTAAAGAAATGAAGGATGGTTTTAAAATGTAAGAAGTGGAAAAATAAAGCAGGTTACAAAATGACATCTATGGCATTTTGTGGTTTGTTTTAAAGACTCAGGCCTTTAATTACAGCACTTTTGGCACTTTTTTTTTTTTGTGACTAATTTTCACATAAATTGGATTTAATTTTGACCAAAGTATATTACTTAAACATTAATTTTTAATTAAACTTATTAATTGGGATATGCCATCCTCATTTACAAGTGAAATATGTTTGTGATTTCCCCTTTATAATGATACATTCTCTCCGATTTTAATATCAGGTATTTCCAGATCAAGTAGAATGATTTTGAAGTACTTCTTCTTTTTCTATTGCCCATAAGATTTGGCATGATCTGTTTTTAGAAATTATCTTTTACCTTAATTTATAAATATTAGTTGTCTATTTTTTGAGGCTTAAAAAAATAAGTTAACTGATGACTCCATACTGAATGTCAGAGTCAAAGCATTCTATAATAGACATACTCTTATTTGGTAATGTGAATGTTACTTTTTTTGCATTATCATTTCTTAATATTTTTTTTTATTATTATTATAGATAAAAATATGGGAGGTTTGGGTGGAGGGAGGGTAATGGGTTGGGCCACATCTATGGTGCATACTTTTGGCACTTTTGGAGGGTGTGGTGGGAGGACTGCTTGAGCCTGTGAAAAGACCAGCCTGAGACTATCTCTAGAAATGAACTTTTAACTTTTAGCTGGGCATGGTGGCACACACCTATAGTCCTAGTTAGGGAAGGTTGAAGCAGAAGAGCAAGAGGATGTGAGACCAGGAATTTGAGGTTGCAGTGAGCTGTGATCAGGCCACTGTGTTAGCAGACAAAGGGGTCCAGCAGCCTGCTAAGGTCAAGCCAATAGGCAGAGGTAGGGTTTAGGTCCAACAAGCTTTAATTTTCAGAAGACCAGCAATTCTGGAGAACAGTGAGAGTAGCCTCTATAAGATTGTTCTTCTTTTCCATTTCCAAAATCACAATTTTATACATAAAAGTTCAAAGCAAAGATAACCTTAATCCTTATCTTAAACAATAATCAGCATAATCCAGTGACTATTACAACATTTCCAATTCAAAAGTTAATCTCCTAAATCAATCCTCCTAAACTACTCAAGATAGGCATCTATAGGGTGGGAGGTAAATTTACAAAACAATAAGAATGGAAAAATGAGAAGAAGGTCAGGTAGGACCTAAACTGACCCCACCAGCTGTGTTGTCTCTGCCCTAGCCTGACTTGACTGAGTCTTATTCTCAAAACATGCTAACGCTCAACTGCACTCCAGCCTGGGTGGCAGAGTATGACCCTGTTCTCAAAGAAAAAGAAAGAAAATAAATTTTGAATTAAAATAAAAAACAGACTCTGCGCCTGTGGCTTAAGCGGCTAAAGCGCCAGCCACATACACCTGAGCTGGCCGGTTTGAATCCAGCCTGGGCCCGCCAAATAACAATGAAGGCTGCAACCAAAAAAAAAAAAAAAAAACAGCTGGGCATTGTGGCAGGGGCCTGTAGTCCCACCTCCTTAGGAGGCAGAGGCAGGAGAATTGTTTGAGCCCAGGAGTTAGAGGTTGCTGTAGCTATGATGTCACGGCACTCTACCCAGGGTGACAGCTTCAGGCTCTGTCTCAAATAAATAAATAAATAAATGAATAAATAAATGAATAAATAAAATAAAAAACAAAGTGTAACTTTAGGATTAAAGAACAGAGTGATTAGCATGCTGGACATTATTAAATCCACTCCCTATCTGTAAAAGTTCCATTTAAAGTCAACCCTCGAGGGAGAAAAGGGGCCATAAGGTAAGGGTTATGGACTCAGACTATGATAGGTTTGTCTTTTATTTGGATATGGTCTGAATTTTCTTTTTTAATCAGTTTTATTTTATGGAATGCTTCATGAATTTGTGTGTCGGCGTGGGGCTGGGGCCATGCTAAACTTCTGTTTTTAATTGCAATTTTTGTGTTTGTGTTGCCGAAGCAAGCACTGAATTTTTTTTTTTTTTTTTTTTTTTTTTTGCTGTTTCTGGCTGGGGCTGTGCTTGAACCGCCACCTCCAGCATATGAGACCGGTGCCCTACTCCTTTGAGCCACAGGTGCCGCCTGTAAGCACTGAAATTTTTTAAACTATTGTAAAAATAATACAGAAAGTCCTCTTACACACTTTACTCAACATTGCCATACATTTACATCTTACATAACCTTAGTGCCGTGATCAAAGCCAGGACATTAACATTGAGAAAATAGTATTAACTCATATGTGGCCAGTTTTCCCACTAATGTCCTTTTCTGGGTGTAGGATATTAGTACTTTTCAAGAATTTTGATCGTTTATTTTATGAAATGTGCTTCAAATTGGGTTTGCTTGGTATTTCCTCATAATTAGATTTAGCACAAGCAATTTTGACAATAACTCACAAAAGTTATGTACCTGACTGTGTATCATATAGAAGATCTCATATCTGAATTAACTTTAATCTCTCGGCTTATCCCTCTGCCAAGTTTCTTTCCTCTAAGCTTACTGTTTCCCTTTGTAATTAATGAATATCTTGGCTGGGCACAGTGGCTCATGCCTGTAATCCTAGGCGGGTGGTTAGCTTGAGCTCTCAAGTTTGAGACCAGCCTGAGCAAAAGTGAGACCCTTTCTCTATTAAAAATAGAAAAACTAGCTTGGTGCCTGTAGCTCAGTGGTACAGCCACATACACTGAGGTGGGCAGGTTCCAACCCGGTCAGGGCCTGCTAAGCAACAATGAGAACTGCAACAAAAAAATAGCTGGGTTTTGTGGCGGGTATCTGTAGCCCCAGCTATTTGGGAGGCTGAGGCAAGAGAATCGCTTAAGCCCAGGAGTTTGAGGTTGCTATGAGCTGTGATGCCATGACACTCTACTGAGGGTGACATGGTGAGACTCTGTCTCAAAAAATAAATAAATAAATAAATAAATAAAATAGAAAAACTGAGGCAAGAGGACTGCTTCAGCCCAAGTTGGAGGTTGCTGTGAGGTATGATGCCAGAGCTCTTTATCCAGGGTGACAGGTTAAGACTCTGTCTCAAAAAAAAAAAAACAAAAAATCTTCTGGGGAGATACTTGGAGAACATTCAAATACTCCATTTTTCATCATATTCAGCATTGATGGACAAATTTTTTTTTTTTTTTTTTTTTTTTGAGATAGCTGTCAAGCTATCACCCTGGATAGGGTACTATGGCGTCACAGCTCACAGCAACCTCAAACTCCTGGGCTTAAGCGATTCTCATGCCTCAGTCTCCCAAGTAGCTGGGACTATAGGCACCTGCCACAATGCCCAGCTACATTTTGTTGCGTTTTGTCATTGTTTAGCTGGCCTGGGCCAGATTTGAACCCATCAGCTTTGGTGTATGTGGCTAGCGCTGTAACCAATGTGCTACAGGAGCCAAGCCCACAATTTTTTTTTTTTTTAATTGAGTCTCACTCTGTCACCCAGGGTAGAGTACCTTGGCGTCAGCAATTGACCAGCGTTGGACTCCCAGAGACCTATAATTATAAGCATGAGCCTTACCATTTGACTGAGACAATTTTCTTCTCATCTAATTTTTTTGTTTTTGAGATAGGGTCTCACTTTGTCACCCTTGGTAGAGTAGCATCACAGCTCACAGCAACCTCCAGCTCTTGGGCTTAGGTGATTCTCTTGTCTCAGCCTCCCTAGTAGCTGAGACTACAGGTGCCAGCCACAACGCCAGGCTATATTTTTTTTTTGTTGTTGCAGTTTGAACGGGGCCGGGTTCGAACCTGCTACCCTTGGTATATGGGGGCAGGTGTTCTACTCACTGAGGCATAGGCGCCGCCCATATATATATATATATGTATATATATATATATATATATTTTTTTTTTTTTTTTTTGAGACAGAGTCTCACTATGTCCCCTGCTATAGAGTATTGTGACATCATAGCTCACAGCAACCTCAAACTTTTGGGCTCAAGCAGTTCTCTTGTCTCAGCCTCCCAAGTAGCTTGGACAATAGGCGCCCACCACAACTGCCACCTATTTTTTTCTTGCAGTTGTTTAGCTGTTGTTTAGCTGGCCTGGGCTGAGTTCGAACCCCCAGCCCCAGTGTATGATGCTAGCGCCATAACCACTGTGCTCCGGGCGCCCAGCCCTTCCTGCAGTTATTACTGTTTACCAAATGATCATTTTCTATTCCTACCATTCCTTTTACATTTATTAATGGAAATTTTACTGCAAGAAAGCGTTGTACCTTTTCTTCTACTTACTTATTCATTCAATTATTTATTGTATCATTATGGACTAATCCCTATTTTTTTTTTCCTATGGGCTATAAATCATTACTGATAGATATTTGAAGGATTAAGGAAGAGTGTCTTCTACCTGCTATCTTGGATTCCAAGGAATAAAAATAGGAGTAGGTTGGTGTTGAGGTGGGTGCCTGTAGTCCCAGTTACTTAGGAGGCTCAGGCAAGGGAATCGCTTAAACTCATCCCCGCCCCCCTTAATAAGGACTGCTGGGTGGAAGAGTGGAGGGAACAGTATACTATGCTGTTTGGAGATAATTATTTTACTGTTACTTTGGGTACTTAGCAAGGTTGAGGAGTCATTTTGTGAAGGTTATGCAGTCAGAGTCCAGGCCTGGGCATCTCTTCAAAGCCTCTTCTAATTTTGAGAGCCTCTTAACAGCTTAAACAGAAAACACAGGTGGCCACTTCATTCCTTTTTTTAACTATTAAGCTTATCTAGTCAGAGTTTTGCATGAAAGGATGTTTAGCCTTTGGTGTACCGTGTCAAGTAATCAGGAGAACCCAGCAGGATCCCCCAGGAAAGGGTGAAATGTGTAGATGCTCTATATAAATAATCTAAATATCCCATACCTAACAGATTCCACAACATTCGGGTAGCTGGGTCTCCCTTCTAAGAACAAACATAATGATGCATAAATACTCAAGGTGAGTTTCCCTAGAATGTAGAAAGAAGAATTATTTAAGTTTTTGGTGGTCGTTTCTACTAATAAGTGTACTGTTGTGTGATTGGTTTCTTATTGCCAACTTCATGTCCTTTTTCATCACTTCTTCCTCTGAATTTCAGCCTAGAATTTTTTCCCACAGACATTTTCATATTTTTCAGTGGAATTCTTTGTTTGAAAATTATTTTCTTGGGAGGCGCCTGTGGCTCAATGGAGTAGGGCGCCAGCCCCATATGCCGGAGGTGCTGGGTTCAAACCCAGACCCGACCAAAAAAAACTGCAAAAAAAAAAAAAATTGTTTTCTTGGCTGGGTGCTATGGTTCAGGCCTGTAATCCCAGGACTCTGGGAGACCGAGGTAGATGGATTGCTTGAGTTCCGGAGTTCAAGACCAGCCAGCCTGAGCAAAAGCAAGTTTAGCTGGGTGTGCAGGCAGGCACCTATAATCCCAGCTACTCAGGAGGCTGAGACAAGAGGATCACTTGAGCCCAAGAGTTTGATGTTGTTGTGAGCTATGAGACCAGGGCACTGTACCAAGGGCTACAGAATGCGACTATCTCAAATAAATAAATAAATACAATTGTCTTAGTTTCATTAGGTTTTTTTTTTTTTTTTTTTTTCTTTGTAGAAATTGGGTTCTGTCATGTTGCTTAGGCTGGTCTCAAACTCCTGGCCTCAAGCAATTCTCCCGCTTAGGCCTCCCAAAGTGATGGAATTACACATCTGAGTCGCCAAACTAGGCCTTTCAGTTGAATTCCACGTTGTCCCCACCCCTTCCATTTCTGAACTATGGTAATGAAGCAATATGACAAACAGTTTATTTTCTTATTATATGTTAATTTACAATGTCACTGAAATTTTCTTTCCTTTAGTAGCTTGTAGTATTGGTCCCATTTATGACTGGCCCAACACTGGGTTTTTGTTCTTTTGCAATTTGTTAAGTTTAGAAGGTCTAAAATTTATTTGAATCTCTGCTCGCCAAGCATGTTCACTGCTGGCAAAGGTCCTTTGTTGACGGTATTTAATCCAGCTCTTAGTCCCTGTGACTGCCCTTTTCCAAGCTGATTTGTTTGCATCCACTTTGCAAGTAAAATACCAAGAGGCCTTGTAGGAATTGCTTCATTATTAATGTCCAAATGTATAACATCTGCTGAGGCTTCACCATGCCAGAGCCTTGTGTTCTCAAAAGTCCCATTAGTTTCTACTGCTGTCATCTTATTTGTTAGTAGGCATCAAATCACATCATTTGTTAGTGGCTTAAGAGCAGACCACAAAAGGCTACTTGGCAATGTTCTGGAGAGGTGCCAATTAGCATCAGGTTGTAACTTTGTAATTCATAAACGAGGTGAGAAAATTCAGCAGTAACAGAAAGCCTTTAGTATTCACAGACTAGGAAACCACATCATTTTCTGGTGTTATTTTCATTTTCATTAAAAGCCTTACATTTAGCTGTGTTCGTTTTCAGTACGCTCCTCAGTTGTATGGTTTAAAAATTCAGCATTCTTCCTGGTTATTGTATGGCACCAATATTTTGGCAACTATGGAATTCAGAATATTGTTTATAACTGTGAAAAAAGTACTTAAAAGAGGGGAAGAAATGCAGTATCTTCTGTGTGTTTGTAGTGATTTATAATTGTAATATGTTTTGGAACTGCTTTCATTTCTATATGTATTGATTTATTCCTATTATGAGGTACATGGATATATTAATGTCACAGAGGCGCTGGTGGAGTTTTAAAATTTGATTTCTTTTGGTTTTGTTTTTAGCGATGTCACCCAGGCTAGAATGCATGGTACACAGGTTATTAGAAAAGTTCTGAGATACATAATAATCAAGAAAGGGCCAGACTCAGTGGCTCACACCTGTAATCCCAGCACATTGAGAGGCAGAGGTGCGTGGATTGCCTGAGTTCACCAGTTTGAGACCAGCCTGAGCTACCGTGAGACCCCATCTCTAACATCTCCAAAACTAGCTGGGCATTGTAGCAGACATCTGTATACCCAGGCTGAAGCAAGAGAATCACTTGAGCCCAAGAGTTAGAAGGTTGCTGTGTCAGTTATGACGCCTCCGCACTCTAATCCACATGGATAGAAACAAATGAAGCCCTCACAGCAACACAAAATCAACACATAAATCAAGGAAGTTAAAACGTGCATGGGTGAATCCGAAAGGACACTATTGACTATGTCTCTTGGAAGTTAAATAATGGACTATAACAGTCTGTCTAGGGCAGTGCCTGTGGCTCAGTGAGTAGGGCACTGGCCCCATATACTAAGGGTGGCAGGTTTGAACCCGGCGCTAGCCAAACTGCAACAAAAAATAGCTGGGCATTGTGGCTGGTGCCTGTAGTTCCAGCTAATTGAGAGGCTGAGGCAAGAGAATCTCCTAAGCCCAAGAGCTGGAGGTTGCTGAGGGTGACAAAGTGAGACTCTGTCTCTAAAAAAAAAATAAAACAAAAAACATAGTCTACCTTAAAACTTTCATAGCTTTCGTAGTGACCTATTTACAGTTATAGCTGACTGTAATCACAACCGCCTGGTAGCAAATGATCCTTCACCACAGCTTCCTGTGTAGCTGGGACTTGAGGCATGCACCACCATGCTTGGTCTTCCTTGTTTTTCTTTGTTTTTTTTTTTTTTTTTTTGGTAGAGACAGGTGTTGATGTCTTTCCCTAGCTAGCCTTGAACTCTTAGCCTCAAGTGATTCTCCCACTGACTCTCCCAAAGGGTGGGACTATGGGCATCAGCACACTCACGCTTTTAAAATTCTTTTTATTATTTTATTTATTATTATATTTTTTGGAGATAGTTTCACAATGTCACCCTCGGTAGAGTGCTGTGGTGTCACAGCTCACAGCAACCTCAAATTCTTGGGCTCAAGCGATTCTCTTGCCTCAGCCTCCTGAGCAGCTGGAACTACAGGCACCAACCATAATGCCCTGCTATTTTTTTTGTTGCAGTTGTTTAGCTGTTGTTTAACTGGCCTGGGCCAGGTTCAAACCTGCTACTCTCGGTGTATGTGGCTAGCACCGTAACCACTGTGCTATGGGCACTGAGCCAAGTTACGTTCTTTCTAAAAAAAATTATAATATATATATATATAGGTAGATATAGATATAGATATAGATATAGATATAGATATAGATATAGATATAGATATAGATGGATGGTTTGGAGTGGTAGATTGT
Organism: Loris lydekkerianus; assembly: GCA_963574355.1. Classification (NCBI taxonomy): domain Eukaryota; kingdom Metazoa; phylum Chordata; class Mammalia; order Primates; family Lorisidae; genus Loris; species Loris lydekkerianus. The sequence continues at coordinate 80,095 of CAUYPK010161071.1, read as the reverse complement.
GCCTATAGTTGCAGCTTCTTGGAAGGCTGAGAAGAAGCCCAGTAATTGAACAATGCAGTGAACTAGGAGACACCCCTGTACTCTTTCTAGCCAAGTAACAAAAACAGTCCGTGGGGGAGGGGGGGGAGGACTGTTTCTACCTTCACCTTTTGTCCACTTCTTGGTAGATGAATATGTGGTCTTGGGGCTCTAGGATGGGTTGGAAAGGTATCAAATGACAAAAGGGCATTCTAGGTTGAGGTTTCTGTGACTTCAAGCAAGGTGGCTTAAAATAGCATTTGGCAAGCTGGGGATGGGGATAGAATGGTGGCAAGAAACATTGTGTAAAAGTTGGCCAGAGTCTAAGAACTAGAAAGCTTGCTTGCTAGACTGAAAAAAATGTGGATTTTGCTATGGGGATTAGAGGTTTCCAAGTTCCCTTACTAAGGCTCTTTCCTTGGATTTTACCTCCAGACCTCACTGAATCTTGCAGAAGTAATTTAAAAACTGTAATTTTCTAAAATCCCCTTAGGTGATGTCATTGTTCAATCAGTACATAATGCAGCCGGAAGGAATGAGATTTGCATTTTAGAATGAGCCCCTGGCAACTGCATTGTCTACTACTTCAAATTTGGGTAGCACAACTAGGAAACTGACTTTGTGAGTTCCCATCAATTAATTTAATTTTAAACCTAAGCAATATCAAGTATTTTTCCTTGACAAACAATTGTTGTTTTTTGGGGGGTTTTTTTTGTTTGTTTTGTTTTGTTTTTGGTTTGTTTGTTTTTTGTTTTGAGACAGTCTCACTTTGTTGCCCTCTGTAGAGTGCTATGGCCTCACACCTCACAGCAACCTCCAACTCTTGGGCTTAAGAGATTCTCTTGCCTCAGACTCCCAAGTAGCTGGGACTACAGGTGCCCATCACAACACCTGGCTATTTTTAGAGATGGGGTCTTGCTCTTGCCCAGGCTGGTCTCGAACCTGTATACTGAGGCAATCCACCCACCTCAGCATCCCAAAATGCTAGGATTACTGTACAGTCATGAGCTATTGCACTTGGCCTTCTTTTTTTAAATTTGAATTGTATTTTTATCTGTACTATTTTTTTAAATTTCCAAATTAGTAGAAGGGTACAAATTTTTAGATCATATTATTCTCACTTCCAAGGTAAAGTTGCAGTTGTAAAAGAACTCCTGACCCAGGGGGCATGCTGTATACCCTTTCATTGTGCCCATTAGGTGAGATCCCACCAGATGTCCTGATATAATTTCTGTTCTCTTCACCATGTGTAGAGCATGGCATAGGCATTCTAGAAATACTTGTTGAATTAATGTACTGAGACCTAGAGCAGGAATGGAGAACACAGGGTGGATGAAAGAGGTGTTAAGTAGATATAGACTGCTGAAATTGGTGGTTGAAGTCGGGTCTTGAACTTAAGAAGGTTCTGAGGGGGGTGGCGCCTGTGGCTCAAAGGAGTAGAGGCTGGCCCCATATGCCGGAGGTGGTGGGTTCAAACCCAGCCCCGGCCAAAAACTGCAATAAAAAAAGAAAGAAAAAAAAAAAAAAGGAAGCTTCTGAGAAGATTCATGGGTTATTAGATGGGTAACGGGTTAAAGCAGGTATGAGGAAAGGGTAACTTGGGAAATGTTAGAAGTTGTGTGGATGTGGGAGTTATTAGCAAATAGGTGTAGGTTGAAGCCAAGAATGTGGATGAACGGGAATGCTGGAGAAAGAGCAAATGGGACCATCATCACTTATCAGTGGGCAGAAGAGACAGCAAGAACAACTGAAATAATAAGTGGAGAATCAACGGGAGGATCCCAAAGAAACAATCAATAGTATCAAAAGATATTCTGTAAGTTCATTGAATTTAGTAACTGGTACTACAATGGTAAATCCTGACTAGTTTCAACAATGTAGTGCTGGGCGGCACCTGTGGTTCAGTGAGTAGGGCGCTGGCCCCATATACCGGAGGTGGCGGGTTCAAACCCTGCCCCGGCCAAAAACTGAAAAAAAAAAAAAAAAAAAAAAAAAACAATGTAGTGCTGATGACAGCACCTAATTCTAGTAGACTTAAGAGTACATGTTAGACAGTGATTGCAGAGAATATTTCAGAGGGCTTCGGTTGGGTAGGAGCTAAATATTCTTTTTCTTTCTTTCCTTCTTCTTCTTCTTCTTCTTCCTCCTCTTCCTCTTCCTCTTCCTCTTCTTCTTCTTCTTTTTTTTTTAGTTGTCGTTGTCTAGCAGGCCTGGGCAGGTTTGAACCCACCAGCCCCGGTATGTGTGGCTGGCACCCCAACCATCAAGATATGGGCACCAAGGGAGTTAAATATACTTAGGAATGTTTTGTTTTCTTTTTCTTTTCCCATTTTATTTTTTATTATTTATTTATTTTGAGACAGAGTCTCACTATGTCGCCCTCAGTAGTCGTGGCATCACAGCTCACAGCAACCTCAAACTCTTGGGCTTAAGCGATTCTCTTGCCTCAGCCTCCCAATTAGCTGGGACTACAGGTGCCCACCACAGTGCCTGCCTATTTTGTCGTTGTTATAGTTGTCATTGTTGTTTTAGCAGGCCCAGGCCAGGCCGGGTTCAAACTTTCCAGCCCCAGTGTATGTGGCTGGCACCCTAACCACTGAGTGAGCTACAGGCGCTGAGCCTCCGCCCACACCTTTTTTTTTTTTTTTTTTTTCCTGACAGAGTCTCTCTCTGTTGCCTAGGCTAGAGTGCCATGGCATAAACCTAGCTCACAGCATTCCTGTCTCCTGGATTCAAATGATCCTTTTGCCTCCGCCTCCCAAGGAGCTGGGACCATAGCCACCTGCCATCATGCCCAGCTAATTTTTCTGTTTTTAGGAGAGGACAGGGTCTTGCTCTTGCTCAGGCTGGTCTCAACTCTTGAACTCCTAAGCTTAAGGGATCCTCTTCCATTGGCCTCCCCAAGTGCTAGGATTACCGGACTGAGCCAACATTGCCTGGCCAGGTTTTGTTTTTTTAAGATAGAAAAGACTTGAGCTTATTACAGCTTGTGGGGAAGGAGCCTGGAGGGGAAGATTTACAGATATCCAAACTTTGGCTGAGTTTTCTCTTAGGAATGTGTAAACACCTCTGTGCATATCATCACCAGCTAAGTGCTGATGGTAAATAAATACAATTCTTGGAGCATTTGTTCTTAGAAAGCTGAGATAGACATTATCTTTTTACTTTAAGGGGAAACATTCTGACTAGAAACCAAAAAAAAAAAAAAACAAACAAAAAACCACATAGATAATATGAAAAGATCTAGAAGTCCAAACCTTTATTGGTGCCTTGTATGATCATAAATTAACTAGTTATCTGATGGCCTTCTGCATGGAATTAGTCAGGGTCCCTGAATATTATCTTTGATCATGAGTATTCCAGGCAGGATGACTTAATAGAGGCTAAACTCTAAGGGAAAACAGGAATTGTCATAGGACAAATCTTCAGAAATCTTGAGGAGCATTTAAGTGCTTTTTGAAAAAATGGGGTCTTTGGAACCTGACTTCTATCTTGAACCATTACAATATGAGTAACTAAAAACTGTATTTGTTGGCTCAGCTCCCTTACTCAGTGGTTAGGGCGCCGGCCACATGTACTGGGGCTGGTGGGTTTGAAGCTGGCCAGGGCCTGCTAAAAACAATAATGACAACTACAAAAAAAAAAAAAAAATAGCTGGGTGTTGTGGTGGCCACCTGTAGTCCCAGCTATTTAGGAGGCTGAGGCAAGAGAATCGTTTAAGCCCCAGATTTTGAGTTAAAAGACCATACAATTTTAGGGCACCTAATTCAATCAGACAAGATGAAGTTACACTAATTTTACAAATACTGTTTTTTGTTTGTTTTTTGAGACAGAGTCTCAAGCTGTCACCCTTGGTACAGTGTCATGGAGTCAACAGCTCATAGCAGCCTCCAACTCTTGGGCTTAAGCCATTCTCTTGGCTCAGCCTCCCAAGTACCTGGAACTACAGGCGCCTGCCACAACACCCAGCTATTTTTTGTTATTGTTGTTGTTGCAGTTGTCATTATTGTTTTAGATGGCCTGAGCTGGGTTCGAGCCCGCCAGCCTCCGTATATGTGGCCGGAGCCCTACCCACTGAGCTATGGGCACCACCTTTTTTTTTTTTTTTTTTTGAGACAGAGCCTCACTGTTGCCCTCAATAGAGTGCTGTGGCATCATAGTTCGCAGCAATCCCAAACTCCTGGGCTCAATTGATCCTCTTGCCTCAGTCTTCTGAGTAGCTGGGGTTATAATCGCCTGCCACAGTGCCCAACTACTGAACTCAAGTTCACCACCCTCGGCCTCCCACAGTGCTAGGATGACAGGCTTGAGCTACTGAGCCTGGCCTATTTTTTGTTTTTATTTATTTTTATTTATTTATTTTTTTTTGGTTTGTTTATTTAGCAAGACTTGGCTGGGTTCCAACCCATCATCCCCAGTGCGTGTGGCCCATACCCTAACCCCTGAGCTACAAGAGCCCAGCCTGACCTATTTTTATATATATATTTAAGACAGGGTCTCACTCTATTGCCCTCATTTGGATATAGGGACACTATCACAGCTCACTGCAGCCTCCCACTCTAGGGCTTATATGGTCCTTTAGTTCATTTTTTAAAACATTAATATGGTAAGCCAGGGCTGTGGCTCACACTTGTATTTCTAGTTCTCTGGAAGGCCAAGACTGGTTGTTCAGGAGTTGGAGACCAGCCTGTGCAAGAGAAAGACCCCTGTCTCTACTAAAAATAGAAAATCTAGCCAGGCGTTGTGTCAGGTACCTATAGTCCCAGCTACTTGGGAGGCTGAGGTAAAAGGATCACTTGAATGAAAGAGTTTGAGGTTGGCCAGGCGTGGTGGCTCACCAGTAGTCCTAGCACTCTGAGAAGCTGAGGTGGGGGGATTGCCTTTAGCTCATGGTTGTAGACCAGCCTAAGCCAGAGCAAGACCTCTCTTAAAAATAGTCGGGTGTTGTGACAGGCACCTGTAGTCCCAGCTACTTGGGAGACTGAGGCAGGAGGATCCCTTGAGACCAAGAGTTTGAGGTTGCTGTGAGCTATGATACCACTGTACTCTAATGAGGGTGACAAAGTGAGACTGTGTCTCAAAAAAAAAGTTTCAGGTTGCTTGAGACTATGTCTCAAAAAAGCAATAATAATAACAATACATTTACCACCAGAGTTGGTTATTAACCTCAAGCATGTGTGTCATTGTTCATGAAAAGTATGCAAAATAAAAAAGGCAGTGGGTTTTCACTTTAATGCAGCGGTTCTCAACCTGTGGGTTGCAACCCCTTTGTAACAATGAAAATACATCACGACATTAGGAGGTTGAGAAGCACTGCTTTAACGGGAGTAGGCTCAGGGGAGACGCACTCACCCAAGTGGGCCAGGGACATGAGTCTGTAGCTTTAGGGGAGACCTGGGTTTCAGAGTTTTTCAGTAGAAATTCTTACAGCTTTACAAACAAGACACTTGTGGGGTCTTAAGCAAGTTAAATCTATGGCATTTAAGGAATGATTGAAATTGGCAATTGAGAACTCAAGGATAACCTTGTAGGAAGAAGTTTAAGATGTTTAAATAGCCCTTTTCCTTGTCACCACAGGGAGGTCTATGTACTGTCCTTGGCATTCACTATCTATGGTGAACATATCTTGATCTGTAAACTTACATCTTGCTGTTGCTCTGTAAAGCTATCTTTGGTGTCTCAATAAGCTTTGTTTCATGTGTGCAAAACAACAACAAAAAAGATATTCAAAGCAGAGGGAAGTTGATAAGATTGATAGCTTGAGACTAATTTGAGGTCTTAGAATGTATGTTTCTTCTTTTTGACTGAAAATAGTTTGTACTGGCTCATAGCCCCAAAGGAACAGGACTGTACTGTGAACAGGGACACCTGTTACTAGTGAGGTTTCCCTCATAGATCAGTAGAGATTATCAATACCTTTGGAACAAATCTTCAATTTACATATTATTTTTATTAAATAGGGCTTTTGATCCTTTCCTCTATGTAAACCTGTTGAAGTACCCCGCCCTATGAAGTTCCCCGCCCGATACCCCACCCCTGAGTTAAAAGTATTTATACTGGGTTCAAAGACCCTGTGGCCAGTTGAGGGTGGAGTTTTTGTTTGGAGGGGAAGCTAAGCAATTTAGAATTGAAAAGAAGCCCGCCTCTAGTGAGGAGAAGTCTCTGCATGGCTACCAACCATCCCAGGTGTCCCAAGTGTGGAAGACGCCTGAGGGACCAAGGCACCGAGGTAGGCTGAGGGGGGTGAGGACTATCTAACTGTGCCTCAGACCCACCTTTTTGGGCTATTGCTGTCTTTCTTTGGTCTATGACTCTTGGCTGGTGGTTGTGGGCAAAGTAGGGAAACAGCTGAAGAGAAATACAAAGAATATTAGGAATACAAAACTTGGCTTAGTAGCTGACATACTATTATCCCTACTAGAGGGAAAAAAAGAATTTGGTGGGTGGAAATCTGTATTAGCCAATTTCACTGTTCTGGAAAGGACGCATTTCTTATTTAGAATAAGTGAGAAGAAGTGAAATCTAGTAACTTTCTTTTTTCTTTTTTTTTTTGAGACAGAGCCTCAAGCTGTTGACGTGGGTAGAGTGCTATGGCATCACAGCTCACAGCAACCTCCAACTCTTGGGCTCAACCGATTCTCCTGCCTCAGCCTCCCAAGAAGCTGGGACTATAGGAGCCCGCCACAATGCCCGGCTATTTTTTGTTGCAGCCATCATTGTTGTTTGGCACGGTGGCTGGATTCAAACCTGCCAGCTCAGGTGTATGTGGCTGGCACCTTGGCCGCTTGAGCCACAGGCGCCAAGCCATATTTCTTTTCTTTTTTTTTTTTTTTTTTGACACAGTCTCACTATGTTGCCCTTGGTAGAGTGGTATGGTGTCACAGCTCACAGCGACCTCCAACTCTTGGGCTTAGGCGATTCCCTTGCCTCAGCCTCCCAAGTAGCTGGGACTATAAGCACCCTCTAGAACACCTGGCTATTTTTCGTTGCAGTTGTCATTGTTGTTTAGCTGGCCCAGGCCAGTTTCAAACTCACCAGTTTCGGTGTATGTGGCTGGCACCATAACCACTGACCTATGGAAGCTGAGCCTATTTTTATTTTTTATTTTTTTCGGCCTAGGGTATTTTTATTTTTTTAATTTTATCTATTTTTAGTAGAGATAAGGTATCACTATTGCTGAGGCGAGTCTCAACCTCCTGAGTTCTTGTAGGATTACAGGCATAAGCCACCGAGCCAAACTGAAATACAGTACCTTGTATTAGTCTGGTGGAGTAATTTAAGCCTACCCATAATCCCTGCACTCTGGGAGGCCATGGCCAGAAGATTAGCTGGGGCCAAAGGTTGGAGACCAGTGGAGGAAGAATGAGACCAATCCCTATTAAAAAAAAAAAAAAGGCCCAGGCTCAGCGCCTGTGGCTCTAGGGGCTAAGGCGCTAGCCACATACACCTGAGCTGGCAGGTTTGAGTTCAGCCCAGGCCGCCAAACAACAATGATGGCTGCAACCAAAAAACATAGCCGGGCGTTGTGGTGGGTGCCTGTAGTCCCAGCTACTTGGGAGGTGGAGGCAGGAGAATCCCTTGAGCCCAGGAGTTGGAGGTTGCTGTGAGCTGTAATTTGACGGCACTCTACCCAGGGCAACAGCTTGAGGCTCTGTCTCAAAAGAAAGAAAAAAGAAAAAAAGAAAAGAAAGAAAGGCCCAGCACAGAGGCATGTGCATGTAATCCTAACACTCTGGGAGGCCCAAGCAGGTAGATTGCCTGAGCTCAGGAGTTCAAGAACAGCCTGAGCAAGAGTAAAACACCCATCTCTAAAAGAAAGATAGCTGGGTGTTGTGGTGAACACCTGTAGTCTAGCTATTCAGGAGACTGAGACAAGAGAATGGCTTGAGCCCAGGCACTTGAGCTGTAATACCAGAGCACTCTACTGAGGGGAACAAAGTGAAACTGTCTCCAAAACAAACAAACAAAAGGGGAAAAAATTGGGGGGAGGGGAGGACAGAATATCCCTCTGTTTCTGGCTTAGCAACATTGCCTCACCCTAGCTCATGGCAACCTCATACTCCTTGGCTGAAGGTGATCCTCCTACCTCAGCCTTCTTGGTATCTGGGACTACAAGCTCACCTCAAATTAATGTTTCTTTTTTAAAGAGATTGAATCTCACTTTGTCACCCTGGGTAGAGTGCTGTGGCGTTACAGCTCACAGCAACCTCCAGCTCTTAAGTTTAAGTGATCCTCTTGCCTCAGCCTCCCAAGTAGCTGGGACTATAGGCGCCCACCACAACGCGGCTATTTCTTTGTGTTGTGGTTTTCATTGTTTTAGCTGACACTGGCCAGTTTCAAACCTGCCAGTCTCAGTGTATGGCTGTGCTATGGACCCCAAGCCACCCCCCACCCCACGTTTGATGCTTTTGATTCACACTTTAGTGAATTGTTTGTTCTTTTTTCCCTCAACCTTCTATTGAGTTAGTTTCCTTTTCTTCTTAGTTTGTGGGTGCTCCTTTACATTAAAAATAACGCTTGGGCCCATTCTGGTATCTCCCCCACTGTGATCCTAGCAATCTGGGAGGCTGAGGCTAGAGGATCAGTTTAGCTCAGGAGCCCATGAGTTGGACGCCAACGTGGGCAGGAGAAAAGACCCTGACTTCACTAAAAATAGAAAATCTAACTTGTCTGAGCATACCAAGAGGCTGAGGCAAGAGGATAACTTCAGCACCCCAGGACTTTGAAAACATTCTGGTGACTTATAATGGGGCTATTGCACTCTGACTCAAAACTCACACACATCAAGAAAAATCATACTTTTATTTCTTTATCACAAGTCTATATCATTGAATTTATGACTCTTTGCTACAATATTTATTCTAAATACTTTGACATAAATATATGAAATAAATACATTACTTAGCATAGTCTGGTACATATTGCACATACACAGGTATAACTTATACTTAACTTTAAAATATAATGTACTCATTTTTTAAATACCATTCTGTTTTTACTTTTAACATTTTTTTAATTTTGTTAAAGTCAATTTTCTTTTTTTCCATGGTGTTACAGCTGACAGCAGTAGAGTCCCTCTTATGGTAATGTTCCACAGTCAAAAGGGGTGTCAACACCCACCTCCTGCCCATTCAGTGAGAGCACCTCCACCTCCTCCTCCCTCTGCTTCCCTACCCCCAACTTGAAATGTGTTTTTCACCTATGTGGGCATGCAACAGATCGTCTACTGGCTTCATATTAGTATAGAATACATCAGATGATTGCTTTAAAATTATTGTGATACTTTACTAAGAAGGTGTTGGGCAGCACCTGTGGCTCAGTGAGTAGGGCACCGGCCCCATATACCTAGGGTGGTGGATTCAAACCCGGCCCTAGCCAAACTGCAACAACAACAACAAAAAATAGCCGGGTGTTGTGACGGTACCTGTAGTTCCAGCTACTTGGGAGGCTGAGGCAAGAGAATTGCCTAAGCCTAAGAGCTGGAGGTTGCTTGGAGTTGTGATGCCACAGCACTCCACCGAGGGCAACAAGGTGAGACTCTGTCTCTTAAAAAAAAAAACAAAGAATGTGTTCCACTGCAATCCAGGTTAATACAAAAGATGTCAAGTCTTCATCTCTTTTATCGGTTGAGTAGAGTATTCCATAGTGTACATATATCAAAGCTTATTAATCCATTCCTGGGTTGGTGGGCAATTAGGCTGTTTGCATGTGTTGGCAATCATAAATTGAGCTGCTACAAACATGTCTTTATGATAAAATGTTTTTTTTTTTCCTTCTAAGTAGATCTGGTAATGGGATGCTAGCATCAAATGCAACATCTAATTTCAGTTCTTTGGAGATTCTCTATACTTCTTCCAAAAAGGCTGTGTTAGTTTGCAGTCCCACCAAACTATAAAAGTATGCCTTTTTTCTCCACATGCATGGCAACATTTGCAGCTTTGAGGCTTTGTGACGTGTGGCATTCTCACCGGGGTTAGGTGATAATCTCAGGGTGCTTTTGATTTTGTTTTTCACTGATTAGGAAGGATTAGCATTTTTTCATGTTTGTTAGCCATTAGGAGGTCTTTCTTTTCTTTCCTTTTCTTTCTCCTTCCTTCTTTCCTTTCCTTTTTATTGTTGGTGATTCATTGAGGGTACAAAAATTCAGGTTACACTGACTGCTTTTGTTAGGTAAAGTCCCTCTTATAATTGTGTCCCTCCCCCAAAGGTGGGTCGCACATCCTGACCCCACCCCTTCCCTCTGGCTGCTCTCCATTTTCCCCACAGTGTACTAGGTCATTAATTGTCTTCATATCAGAATTGAGTACATAGGATTCTTTTATTTATTTTTTTTAAGGGACAGAGTCTCACTTTGTCGCCCTTAGTAGAGTGCCATGGCTTCACAGCTCACAGCAAGCCCCAGCTCTTGGGTTTAGGCGATTCTCTTGCCTTAGCTTCCCAAGTAGCTGGGACTACAGACGCCCACCACAACACGCAGCAATTTTTTTGTTGCAGTTTGGCCGTGCCGGATTTGAACCCGGACCCTCGTTGTATGGGGCTGGTGCCTTACTCACTGAGCCACAGGCACCAACAAAACCAGAGTACATAGGATTCTTGCTTGTCCATTCTTATGATGCTTTACTAAAAATGATGTGTTCCACTTCATCCAGGTTAATACAAAAGATGGAAAGTTTCCTTTCCTTTTTTTTTTTTTTTTTTTTTTGAGACAAGTGTCTTTCTATGTCACCCTCAGTGGGGTGCTGTGGCATCACAGCTCACAGCAACCTCATACTCTTAGGCTTAATCGATTCTCTTGCCTCAACCTCCCAGGTAGGTGGGATTACAGGTGCCCACTGCAACACATGGCTAAGTCTCCATCTTTTTTAAAGGCTGAATAGTATTCCATGGTATACATATACCACTGCTTGTTAATCCATTCCTGGGTTGGTGGGCATTAAGGCTGTGTCCACATTTTGGTAAATTGAGCTGCCCCCCTGTCTTTAGAGAGGGTTCTATTCATCTCTCTTGCCCAGTGATAATAGGATTGTAGGTTCTTTTGTTGATTAATTTGAGTTCTCTGTAGTTTCTAGTTTTCAAGCTTTTGTCCCATTCATAATAGCCAAATATTGTTTCCCATTCTGAAGGTTGCCTATTTGCTTTGGTTGTCTCCTTAGCTGTACAGAAGTTATTCAGTTTAATTCCCATTTGTTTATTTTTGTTGTGGCAATTGCTACAGATGTCGTCCTCATAAAATCTGTCCCCAGGCCCATATCAACAAGTGTTTCCCACACACTTTCTTTGATGATTTTTGTTTCATACCATAGGTTTAAATCTTTTTTTTAGGGGAAAATATTAAAACCATTACTTTTATTTAAATATGTTAAGTAACAATTCTCATTATAAATTACTACATGAAACATAAAGGAAAATATAAAGAAAAAAAGTAAATTATCCATGTCCCTGAACCTGTTAAGTAATTTTATTGATCTATTTCTTTTGTCTTCCTTAGGTTTAAATCTTATCCATCTTCAGTCCGTTTTTCTAAGTGGTTAAAGGTGCAGGTTCAGTTTCAGTCTTCTACAGGTGGTCGTCCAGGTCGCTCAACACCCTTTTTTGAATAGGGATTCTTTTCCCCAGTGGTGTTCTTGTTTGGTTTATCAAATATCAGGTGGCTGTAGGATGTCAGTTTCATCTCATGGTTTTCTATTCAGTTCCAAATGTCTGTATCTCTTTTTGTGCGAATGCCATGCTGTTTTGATCACTATGGCCTTGTAGTATAAGCTAAAGTTTGGTAAGGTGATTCCCCTGGTCTTGTTATATTACTAAGAATTGCCATCGGGGCAGCACCTGTGGCTCAGTGAGTAGGACACTGGGCCCCATATATGGAGGGTGTTGGGTTCCAACCTGCCCTGGGCAAAACACAACAAAAAAATAGCCAGATGTTGGGGTGGGCTACTCAGGAGGGTGAGGCAAGAGAGTCCCAGTTACTCAGGAGGGTGAGGCAAGAGAATCGCCTAAGCCCAAGAGCCGGAGGTTGCTGTGAGCTGTGATGCCAAGGCACTCTACCAAGGGCAACAAAGTAAGACTCTGTCTCAAAAAAAAAAAAAAAAAGAATTGCCTTTTGAATATATTTTTTCTGGTTCCAGACAAAACCAGAATTATTTTTTCCAAATCTTGAAAGTATATTGTTGGTATTTTAGTGGGGATTGCACTGAATCTAGATTGCTTTGGGGAGTATAGACTTTTTTTTTTTTTTTTTTTTTGTTTCACTATGTCCTCCTTGGAAGAGTGCCGCATCACAGCTCACAGCAATCTCAATTTTCTTGCCTCAGCCTCCCAAGTATCTGGGACTACAGGTGCCCAGCACAACACCCAGTGATTTTCTGGTTGTAGTTGTCATTGTTGTTTTAGCAGGCCTGGGCCAGCTCGAACCCTCCAGCTTCAGTGTATGTGGCCAGTGGCCTACTCACTGAGCTATGAGCCCAGCGCCTCTTTTTTTTCCTTTCTTTTTTTTGAGAAGGACTCCTACTATGTTGCCCTCAGTAGAGTGCTGTAGCATCACAGCTCACAGCAACCTCAAACTCTCAGGCTGAAGGGATTCCCTTGCCTGAGCCTCCCAAGTAGCTGGGACTACAGATGCCCTCCAACACCCAGCTATTTTTGTGGTTGTTGTAGTTGTCATTGTTTTGCCAGTCCTGACCCGGGTTCTAACCCTCCACCCCAGAGTATGTGGCCTGCACCATAAACACTGAGTTACAGGCACCAAGCTGATTTTATTTATTTTTTTGAAAAACCATTTTGGGGTGGTGCCTGTGGTTCAAAGGAGTAGGGCGCCAGCCCCATATGCCGGAGTGGTGGGTTCAAACCCAGCCCTGGCCAAAAACTGCAAAAAAAAAAAAAAAAGAAAGAAAGAAAAACCAACATTTTTTATTAAATTTATTATTCTTTTGTTTTCAATTTTCATTAATCTCTGATTTAATTTTCATTATTTTCTTTTGCTGGGTTTGGGAGTAGATCATTCTTTTTCCATTCCCATTAAGATGATTCATGAGTTTGTTGATGGCGCTTTCTTTCTGCTTTTCAGATGCAGTCATCTAATGCAATAAATTTTCCTCTTAAGATTGTTTTTCCTGGCTCAGTGCCTGTGGCTCAAGTGGCTAAGGCTCCAGCTACATATACCTGAGATGGCGGATTCTAATCCAGCCCAGGCCCACCGAACAACAATGATGGCTGCAGCCAAACAATAGCCGGGCGTTGTGGTGGGCACCTGTAGTCCAGCTACTTGGGAGGTGGAGGCAGGAGAATCACTTGAGCCCAGGAGTTGGAGGTTGCTGTGAGCTGTGATTTCAGGGCACTGTACCCAGGGCGACAGCTCTAGGCTCTGTCTCAAAAAAAAAGATTGCTTTTCCTGTATCCCACTGGTTTTGGTAGCTTGTAGCTTCCTGGTAGTTAAGTTTGAGGAATTTTGACAATTTCTTCTTTTTCTCTAACTGGACCCAACTATCATTCAGCATATAAGAATGCTTAATTTCCCATGCCTTTGTGTAGGGATGAACATTTTTGTTGGAGTTTCACCTTTGTTGCCTTGTGGTGTGAGTATATACAAGGTATGATTTCTATCCTTTTAAATTTGTTGAGATTTGATTTGTATCCTAGGGATTCTTTTGAGACATAGCCTCAAGCTGTTGCCCTGGGTAGAGTGCTATGGCATCACAGCTCACAGCAACCTGCAACTCCCTGGCTTAAGCTATTATTTTGTCTCAGCCTCCCAAGTAGCAGGGACTTCAGGCACCCGCCACAAAGCCTGGCTATTTTTTGGTTTTAATTGTCATTGTTGTTTGTCAGTCCCAGGCTGGATTCGAACCCACTAGCTCTGGTGTATGTGGCTGGTCCCTTAGCCACTTAAGCTACAGGTGCCGAGGCTATCGTAGGGATTCTATGGGCTTTTGTTTGTTTGTTGAGACAGTCTTACTATGTCACTCCCGATAGAGTGCCATAGTGTCTTAGCTCACAGCAACCTCAAACTCCTGGGTTTAAGTGATTCTCTTGCCTTAGCCTCCCAAGTAGCAGGGACTTACAGGTGCCCACCAGAACACCTGGCTATTTTTTGGTTGAAGTTCTCATTTTTGTTTGGCAGACCCGGGCTTGATTTGAACCTGCCAGCCCTAGTGTATGTGGCTGGCACCCTAGCTCCTAAGCTACAGGCGCCAAGCCGTGAAAGTATCCTTTTCTTTTTTTTTTTCCTGCTGCTTAAAACACAACTTTATTGATGAAACATAGTCTTAGATTAACAAAAGTAAACCAATACAAAAGTATAGCTTATTTATGATGTATAATTAATTTGCTGTCAGTTTAGGTAGAAAAAAAAGAGTAAAAATATCTCAATTTAAGTAGCAAGATCAAATCAACATAGCAAGGTCAAATCAACAAATTCTTTCTTTGTACAAGGTCTAATATTCATCTGGCATCTTAAAATGGTCCAGCCTAAATGGACCATCACAACCAGCACTAATCACTGTTGGTGATCTATGATATTCATTATTCCAATAGTAGTTGAAAGGATCTCTTTGCCACATAAGCAGAGTGTAAGCAAAGATTTACAAAATACATCGCAGGTGCAAACTGAAAAGTTGCTGCCACACTGTTTGGAACAGACTCCAAATTAGAGTTTGGTTAATACTTTCAGGACCTTTAGTGAAAGTATCTTTTTAAAAAACAGTCACAAATTAAATTTGTAGTTAAGATTTCTTTCTTTCTTTCTTTCTTTTTATGGCCCTCAGTAGAGTATCGTGGCATCACACAGCTCACAGCAACCTCCAACTCCAGGGCTTAGGCAATTCTCTTGCCTCAGCCTCCCGAGTAGCTGAGAAAACAGGCGCTTGCCACATCGCCCGGCTATTTGTAGTTAGAATTTTCTGATCAGCAATTTGAAAAGTGCCGTGTTATGCTTTGTTTTGCATTTAAAATCGTTAATCTTGTATGTGGTAAAAGAAGTCTATGTTTTCTCTGGCTTTTCATTTTTTATTGTTGCTTTTTAAGATTACTCATCCTAGGCTAAGCATGATGGGTGATGCTTGTAATAATCCTAGGATCTAGGAGGGTCAGTTGAGCTCAGGAGCTGGAGACCAGCCTAAAGAAGAGTGAGACCCTGTCTCTACTAAAAAATGGAAAGAAAAGCCTCTCCCTCTTTCGCTCAGTGGTTACGGCGCCAGCTGCGTGCACCCTGGCTGGAACCTGGCCAGGACCTCCTAAACAACAACAACAAAAAATACAAAAAACAGTCGGGCATTGGGGTGGGCACCTATAGTCCAGCTACTGGGAGGCTGAGGCAAGAGAATTGCTTAAGCCCAAGAGTTTGAGGTTGCTGTGAGCTGTGATGCCATGGCACTCTACCAGGGGTGACAAAAGGAAAAGCTGTCTCAAAACAAACAAACAAACAAAAAGAAAAGAATAAGCCAGACTTTGGCGGCACCTGTAGTCCCAACTACTTAGGAGCCTGAGGCAGGAGGATGTCTTGAGCCTAGGAGTTTGAGGTTGCTGTGACCTACACTGATTTGTTTTTGTTGTTTGTTTGTTTGTTTTGACACAGGATCTCATTCTGTTGCCCTGGGTCACAATTCCCAGCAACCTCAAACTCTTGGGCATAAGCAATCCTCTTGGGTAAGCCCCCACAGTTGGGGGCACTACAGGTGCTTGGCTATAAGTAGTAGAGATAGGGTCTCTGTCTCTTTTTTTGAGACAAGAGTCTCACCGGTGGTAGAGACCCATGGAATCAATCTCTCAGGAACCTCAGACTCTTGGGCTCAAGTAGGTGGGACTTGAGGCCCCAAGACAGGGTCTTGCTGTAGCTCAGGATAGTCTCCAATTCTGGAGCTCAGACAGTCTATCCAATTGGTCCTCCCAGAGTGCAAGGATTACAGGCTTGAGTCTCCACTTGGGTCTAAATGCTAAATGTGTTTATTTCTAACTTCTTTCCATTTGTGACAGGAAACTTGTGATATCCACATATGTTCATGTGAAGTTTCTTAGTGAAATACACCCATCATTTGCATATTATCTTTCACTGCTCACTATACCCAGAGGAGTAGTTATGACATGGTATTTATTATCTAGTTCTTTACAGAAAAATTTGCTGAACACCACATAAGCAATGTATATTCTGGCAAACTAATCAACTGTTGAGTTTTTGGGGGGTTTTTTGGGGTTTTTTTTTGACATTTTCATTTTGTCACCCTCCGTAGAGTGCAGTGGCGTTATAGCTCACAGCAACCTCAAACTCTTGGGCTAAAGCAATTCTCTTGCCTGAGCCTCCCAATTATCTGGGACTACATGTGCAGCGCCCACCACAAGGCCCAGCTATTTTTAGAAGTGGGGAGCTCACTCTAGCTCAGCCTCCTCTCCCTACTTGTTATCTCCGGCAATCCCCTTGCCTAAGCCTCAAAGTGCTAAGATTACAGGCATGAGCCATTGTGCTCAGCCCCAACTGTTTAATCTTAATCGCTTGTTATTGCGTTTCCAAGAAATATCTTAGTATGGAGAACTGGGGATGGGGTGGAGATGGCCTATAGTTATAGTTACTTAGCCGACCGTGGCCAGGATCCTTTGAGCCCAGGAATTCCAGGCTGCAGTGCACTATGATCTCATCTTAATAGCCACAACACTCCAGCTTGTGTAACAGAGTGAGACCCTGTCTCCAAAGGAAAAACGAAAAGAAGAAATACACAGAAAATCTTTTGTCCAAAACAGTTTTAGTCTTTCATTTAAAAGAAGGAAACTTATTCAAAATGTGTCTTTCATTAAAACATACTATGATTCTCTAGAATATTTAGAATTATTTGTCTATTTTTGAGACAGAGTTTCACTTTGTTGCCCTCGGTAGAGTGCTGTGGCATCACAACTCACAGCAACCTCCAGCTCTTGAGCTTAGGCAATTCTCTTGCCTCAGCCTCTGGAGTAGGCTGGGATTACAGGTGCCCACCGCGACGCCTGGCTATTTTTTTTTCTTGCAGTTTGTCTGGGGCCGGATTGAACCCGCCACCCTCAGTATATGGAGCCGGTGCCCTACTCACTGAGCCACAGGCACTGCCCTTTTTTTTTTTTTGAGACAGTCTCACTTTGTCACCGTTAGTAGAGTGCCCTGGCCTTAAGCACAAAGCAACCTCAAACTCTTGGGCTCAAGCAATCTTCTTGCTTCAACGGTCTGAGTAGTTAATGCCAAGCTAGTTTTTTTTTCTTATTTTTTAAAAGACAGAGTCTCAAGCTGTCACCCTGGGTCGAGTGCCATAGGAACGTAGCTCACAACAACCTCCAACTCTTGGGCTCAAGCAATCCTTACCTCAGTTTTTCTATTTTTAATAGAAACTGGGTCTGGCTTTTGGCTCAAGCTAGTCTCGAACTCTTGCTCAGGCTGATATTAAACTCCTAAGCTCAAGCAATCCACTGGCATGGGAATGCCCAGAGTGCTATGAGATTATAAGTGTGAACCACCTGGCGTGGCTATTATTGGCAACTTGGTCTTATTCTAGCTCTGGCTGGTCTTGAATTCCTAAGCTCAGACAATCCACCAGTCTTAGCCTCCCATAATGCTAGGCATGAGCCAACTTAGATGTTTAAATTTATTTTAATTTCTGTTGCATGTTTTGAGGTTGGGCTCACTTTCTTCTTATGTCATTGTTAAAAAGCTATGTATGCTGTCCACTGCTTAGAAATGCCAGCCTTTTTTTTTTTTTTAAGAGACAGAGTCTCACTCTACCACCCTCAAGTAGGATGCCCCCTCAGTAGGATGCTGTGGAGTCACAGCTCACAGCAACCTCTAACTCCCGGGCTTATGTGATTCTCTTGCCTCAGCCTCCTGAGTAGCTGGGACTACAGGCGCCGACCACAACACGTGGCTATTTTTTGTTGGATTTTGGCTGGGGCCAGGTTTGAATCCGCCACCCTCAGTGACATGGGGCCGGCACCCTACCCACTGAACTACAGGTGCCGCCCAAAAATCGGCTTTAGTCTGTTAATTTAGTTAACCAGCCAGTGCATTAAAAAAAAATCATTAGGGCAGCGGCTGTGGCTCAAAGGGGTAGGGCGCCGGTCCCATATGCCAGAGGTGGCGGGTTCAAACCCAGCCCCGGCCAAAAAAAAAATCATTAATCATTTATAATGTTTGGAATTTTTTGTTTTATTAGAAGCTTCTTAGGAACTATATTTAAGCCAAATATCTACATAGTTTGAATTTTTTACATGAATATTCATACTTTTATTTTTATAGCAAACACTTTCTTACTTAAATGATAGGCAGTGATAAGCAGAAAGGTAATTCAATTTTACATGTGTGACAATGTTTGGAATCTTATTTTGCTAGTGTGTTCTTTCAAAAAAATTGGCCTTTATTTTATTTGTATTATATATTTTTTGATGCTGAGTCTCACTCTATCATCTTGGGTAGAGTGATGTGGTATCATTGTAGCTGAAAGGAACCTTAAACTCGTGAGCTCAAGCAATCTTTGCACCTCAGCCTCCCAAGTACCTAGAAATACAGGCCTGCACCACCATCCAAGCCCTGCTAGTTTTCTCTATTTTTAGTAGTGGTGGGGTCTCAGTCACACTCTGGCTGGTCTGGAACTCCTGAATCCAAGCAATCCACCGGACTGAGCCTTCCAGAGTGGTGATGTGAATCACCATGCCGAGCCCATTATTTTTATTTTTTTTTTAATTTCTGATGGATAATGGGCATAACAGCTGAGGCTTATAAACTTAGCATTTTGGGAGGATGAGGAAGATCCTTTGAGCCAGCCCAGGCAACAGTAAGCCCCTCTAAAAAATGTTTATGAAATTTAATGTATATCCAGACAAATATGCACATAACTATTGTATATTTTGATGAATTTTTGTAAACTGAGCGTACCTATGTAAACTGTACTCTGATTAAGAAATGAGTTTTGGGTCAGACACACTGGCTCATGCCTATAATACTAGGAGGCTGATGTGGTTGGATTGCCTGAACTCACAGGTTTGAGACCAGCCTGAGCCAAAGAGAAACTTCGTGTCTAAAAATAGCCTGACATAGTGATGGGCACCTATAGTCCCAACTACTTAGGAGGCTGAGGCAAGAGAATGGATTGAGCCAAAGAGTTTGAGTTTGATGTGAGCGGTGATTTCACAGCACTCTACTGACGGTTGGTTCAAAAGTGAGCTACTGTTCCTTCCCTTTTTTTTTTTTTTTTAAGAGACAGGGTCTCACTCTGTCATCCTTGGTAGAATGCTGTGGTGTCACAGCTCACAGCAACCTCCAACTCTTGGGCTTAGGCGATTCTCTTGCCTCAGCCTCCTGCGTAACTGGGACTACAGGTGCCCGCCACAACACCCGCCTATTTTTTTGTTGCAGTTTGGCTGGGGCCAGGTTTGAACCTGCCATTCTCGATACATGGGGCTGGCACCCTACCCACTGAGCCACAGGTGCCACCTCTTTTTTTTTAATGGTTCTTTTTTTATTCAACAGAAAAAATCCTAATTTTTGATATTTATATATTTCTCTTTAATTTTGGTAGTAACTATAATTTTCCATATCTATGTTAAATATCAGTGGTCTAGAGGTTTTCTTTTTTTATTGATTTATTGAGATAGTCTCAAGCTATCTCCCTGGGTAGAGAGAGTGCTGTGGCATCACAGCTCACAGCAACCTCAAACTCTTGGGCTTAAGTGATTCTCTTGCATCAACCTCCCTAGTAGCTGGGACTACAGGCACCCACCACAACACCTGGCTATTTTGTTATTGTTGTTGTTGCAGTTTGGCTGAGGCTGGGTTCAAACCTGCCACCCTCAGTATATGAGGGCCAGCGCTGTACCTACTGAGCCATAGGCACCACCCTGGAATTAGATATAATTATAGTGATAACATTGCAAATGAACAAAAAGCCACTGAATTGTATAGTTCCAGAGTGTAAAATCATGAATTGCATGTCATGTAAATATAGCATCTCCGTAAAAAAAGGTGATTATGTCTCTCTCTGCTTTCTGGGATAGAGACGCAAAAAGTCATACAACAGTAATTGTTAATGGGAATGCAGGTTCAAACTGGGCATGGGCCTGATAAACAACAATGACACCTGCAAAAAAACAAATAGCTGGGCATTGTGCAGGCAACTGTAGTAGTCCCAGCTACTTGGGAGGCTGAGGCAAGAGAATCGCTGAAGCCCAAGAGCTTGAGGTTGTGAGCTGTGATGCCACAGCACTGTATCGAGGGAAACAGCTTGAGACTCTGTCTCTAAAAAAAAAAGAAAGAGAAAGTTGATAGTGTATATTGGTAACTAACATCTTTTGGCACTGGGCATGGTGGCTCGCTCCTATAACCTTAGCACTTTGAGAGGCCAAGGTAGGTGGATTTCTTGAGCTCAGGAGTTTAAGACTAGCCTGAGCAAGAACCAGAAGTTGTCTCTACTAAAAATAGAAAAACTTATTTCCTGGAAGTGAGAACAATGTAACCTAAATATTAATAGGTTAATATTAGGTTAAATATTAGGTTACATTAGTATTAATTTGAATAAAGTTTAAAAAATTAAGTAAAAATAGGAAAACATAGGCTAGACAATCACTTGACCCCAAGAGTTTGAAGTTGCTTTGAGTCAGTATGGTAAGACTGTGGCAGTCTGCTCATGGCCACAGAGTAAGAGTAAGACTTTGTCTCAAACACACACTCTTATCAGCAAGCACTTTCAATCTACCCAGTGGGTATGTACATTCATCTAAAGATCACATTGAAATAGTACAACAGTGTACCTTAAACAGCCCAAACCTAAAAATAACCCAAATGTACATCTCTAGTAGAATAGAGGGGTCCACTGTCATATTCAACAATGACAATCAATGGACTACAAGTGAGATTAAAGTAAGTGTAATTTTTGAATAAAAGCCTGTCAGTTATATAAATTTTAAAAATAAGCAAAAAATGTATGATGTTAGATATCAAAATAATGCTTACATTTTGGGGAATGTGTGACAAGACAGAGGAGCTCACACTTGAGATCTTGTTAACCATATATTCATTGTGTCAAAGTTCAATAAACTATACATTTTACACTTCTGTGTGTATGTTCAGGTTGAATACAGTTTGCCTTAAAACGATATTCCCAGAGAACCGTATCAATGTAAGAATAGTTTAAAAATGTATTTGGAGAAACAAATGAATATACCAACATATTAACAGGATGAGATTATGATAGCTTGTTTTTCTTCCCTACACCTCCGTTGTTGGTTATTATTTCTACAAACATGTAAAAAATGAAACACTTGTTTCCGGCTGTATCCCCCGGGGCTTTATACTTAGTTGCTATTAAATGGTAAAGTTGTTGTGGCTCTTATTTAGCTATATAGGTAAGCGATATGAGTAATTTCTGTATTTATTTTATAGGCAGATGTTGACAACAAAACGGTAAATGGCCCCACGTCAGAGTCCATGGACTGCAGTAAATGTAGTCATGGGGAAGAACCAAGATTGGAATTGAACCCGAAACCCCCTGAAAATGTAACTAAAAATGAAGAAACCATGACAGGTGTTGAGGTGGAGAAGTGGGCACAAAATAAGAAATCACATTTAGCTGCCCACATTAAAGGAGATTTTAGTGCTAATGTGACAGAAGCTGAAAAATCAAAAACCTCTGGAATTGACAAGAAACAAAACAAACCTCCAAAATTGTTTGTACAAAAGCTAAGAAATGGAATTAAAAATGTACACTATTTACCACCTGAAACAAAAATGTCATTTAAGAAATTCAATATTGAAGAATTTGGCAAGGCATTTGAAAACAATTCCTATAAATTCCTAAAAGACCCTGCCAACCGTGACAATGCCGTGGGCTCTTTCGCTCCTGGTGGGAGCTGTGATCATCTCAAGGGGAGAAATAGTGGTTTAGTCTTCCAGAAGCCTGGTGTTAACTGTAATTCTAATCCTGAATCTTCAAACTTCAACACAAATAGTCAAAATAGTACGCACAATGAAGGTGGTCAACCAAAATCTCCTGAGAGTATGACAAGTAAAGAACCAAAAGATGGATTTCCAGTTCAAGCACGAATTTTATCCTTAATGAAAGATAGGAGATTAACAGTGGAGCAAGTGGTAGCCATAGAAGCTCTGACTAAACTTTCGGAAGCCCCGTCAGGGAATTCCTCACCCTCGAAATCAGAGAACAGTGAAGGTGCAGAGCCGAGACCATCTAGATTGTTTAACAGCCACCAGCCTGTCTCTTCTATTGGAGAAGACCTCCAAGAGCCAAACACACAAGGAGATTCAGTAGACCTTCATCACAGTTCATCTTTGGAAAAGCAGAATTCACGTAAAATAGTGGTATTCAATGGCCAAAATACCCTTTCCAACTCAAATATCAGCTCCGCTACTAGTAACCAGGCATCCACGAAGTCACATGCATATTCAAAAGTCACGAATTCAGTATCACTTATTATGCCAAAAACAAATTCATCCAAGATTGACACCCATAAAAATATTTCCAAAGGTAGAATTACTCATGACAGTTGTTCCAAGATACTGCATCCGTTGCCACCGGGTAATAAATTGGGGTATTGTAACCAGTTACTGGACAACAATAAAAATTTGGACTCAGTTGACCTATTGTGTAAGGATGCAGCCCATACTCAAATCGAGGAAGACGTTGCAACACAACTGACACAACTTGCATCAATAATTAAGTCAATTGATAAAAATCCCGAGGGCAAAAAAGCAGAAAGTAATGATGTGCAGCAAGAATATATTCAGGAAAAGAGCGTAGTACAACAGAAAACACCTTCAAGTGTACAGAATAATAGTTCATCATCAACAAAGCAGAAGAATATAAGCCAGAAAAAGACAAAGTCCACCCCATCAAGAGAGCGGCGAAAAAAGATGCCCCTCGTTGTAAGTAGTGAAGAAAAGCATAAGCAGAAAGAGAAGAAATGGTCACATAAATACCGTCTGTTACACGACATTTGGATTGGATCCAGACTTCAAAGATATGGGCAATTTTGTACACTTGCTTTTCCTATTCTTTTTGGAGAAATTCCTCCCATAACCACAGCATGTAGACCACCGGCACCAACAAGTTCTACCACACAAGATAAAAAATTATTTCCTCCAGTCACTCAGATAAAGTTTGAGAGAAGTACTGAATCAGCCCAGCAAAAAATGGTGAAGGGTGAACCATCGGATCCTCTTACCTTATTTCATTTAAAAACAGAATCCAACAGGCAGGCATCAACAGATCAAGCTTGTAATTCTCAGGTGCAGTCAACAGTGAATGTCAGTCAGAAAGCTCATCCTTCTGCCCAGCCTTCCTCTCCATCTAACCAGTGTGCTACTGTGACAGCTGGCAATGACCAAATACAGGTGCAACACGAGGTTAAGGAGCAACCCGTGCATCAGATTCTGCCCACATTGCCTGGAATCTGTATTGAGACACCCTTACTGGACCAAGCACAAATTCGCAGAAATGTAAATGTAGTGTGTTCAGGTGGAATTACAGTGGTTTCTACCAAAAGAGAAGAAGAGGTCTGCTCATCTAGCATTGGAATATCAGAAATTTCCCCCACTGACAGTGCACAGAAAAAATGTAGTGATTATGCCATGAACATCTTTAGTAATTCTACAAACAACCTGGTGTCTATAACTAAAGATTCTGAGCCCCCCACCTGCAATTGTGTTGGTAAGTATTTGTGTGGATATGAACTCTGACATGTATAAATTGCCTTAAGGCATGCCAGGAGCAGGTGTGTTTTTGCTCAATTCCTATTCTAGTTCACAGGAACTATGTAATTCTCCAGGACTTGGATTGGATCTGTTCAGAAAAATGAAAATTTTATTGGTGTGCTTCTACCTAATGGGTATATGTAAGGGTATATGGCAGACCTCTTGGGTGCTGGACACAGTGACAGCAAGGATCTTATCCAACAAACTCAAGCGCTATAACCTAATTATTTATACCCTCAATAATCTGAGATTAAGAAAAACTGGAGGCTCAGCACCTGTGGCACAGTGGTTATGGCACCAGCCACATACACCAAGGCTGGCAGGATCAAGCACAGCTAAACAATAGTGAGAATTACAACAAAAAATAGCCAGGTGTTGGGGCGGGCACCTGTAGTCCCAGCTACTTGGGAGGCTGAGGCAAAAGAATCACTTAAGCTCAAGAGTATGAGGTTGCTGTGAGCTGTGACACCATCGCACTCCCCGAGGGTGACATAGTGAGACTCCATCTAAAAACAAAGGAAGGAAAATTCAAGATTTGTTCACATCCACACAAATACTTATCAACACATAATTTAGAAAAACAAAGGTGAACTTTTTTTATTTAGAGACAGAGTCTCACTTTGTTGTCCTCGGTAGAGTGCTGTGGTGTCACAGCTTGCAGCAACCTCCAGCTCTTGGGCTTAGATGATTCTCTTGCCTCAGCCTCCCGAGTAGCTGGGACTACACGCGCTCACCACAACGCCCGGCAGTTTGGCCAGTGCTGGGTTCAAACCTGCCATCCTCGGTATATGGGGCTGGCACCCTACTTACTGAGCCACAGGTACCACCTCATGGACTGATTTCTAACCAATGCAGTTATATGCCTTTGGAGTCAAATTAGCAATTCACTATCCACGTATTAAAAGCCCTGAAGAGTCTCACGAAGCCTTATGAGAAATTATAATGTTTGAAACGTGGAAGCTTAAGTTGTCATCTATATTGATTAGTTATTGTCATGTAGGCACTCAAATACAAGAAAACTGCTGACTCAAATATAGCTGTAAGGAAATGATATAATTTCTGATACAACATAGATTGTACCATTTAAGTTTGTTAGGCTGCTTAGATGCCCATTTCATCTATTCTAGAACTATGATAAAATAAACTTTATGAAATAGCCTGTTTTGAACCCCATGGAAATAAGGTTAATATGGGCACAAATCACAAAAACTCAAGACCATAATGTGTAGTCTTCGTATTATAAGGTGGTTCTTTAGTACATTTGTCAATGAGTGGTTGAAGGATTATTGGGAAGGATAAGTATTCATTTTGGTTTGTTTGAGAGAATCTCGCTCTGTCCCTGTGAGTAGAGTGCCATGGCATCATCATAGCTCACAGCAACTTTAAACTCCTGAACTCAAGGGAACCTTTTTCCTCAGCATCCCAGAGTGCTAGGATTACAGGATCGAGTCACCAGGACCGACCCTAGTGATTCTTTAAACAGCATCTCTAAGTTTGGAACTCAGTGATTCTTGTCATGCATGAGTTAAAGAGGCCAAGTTAAAACTATTGTTTTCTAAGAAATATGTTAGTTATGTTCTCATTCAAATAGGGCCAGGCCAGTAAGCTGTCATGATGCCACTGTACTCTGGCTGCTAGCTCAGTGACAGAATGAAACTCTGTCTCACCAGAAAAGAAAGAAAGAAATTCACAGGATACACAAACATACAAGCATCTTTTCACAGTTCCCATTCTCTGAAGATAAAAATCCCTGTTACCAAAAAAAAACTCTGTTATGGACTTGGAAACTTCTGAAGGGATTCCATTCTAACTTACTTTGTGTACACAAACCAACTGTTTAGAAATTCACCTTATGCAAAGCCCTACTGTGTTTTTATGGTCCTGTTTAGAAGATAAATTTACTTAGCAATAATTATAAATAAAATAAATGAATATTTAGTGAAAAAATATTCTGTTACAGTTTCCCATAGGAATTAACATTATTACTGATTTTAGTTGTGTTTACAAAATTTAGGTCTTTTAATAACATACTCTTTGCAACTTGCTTTTTTTTTTTTTTTTTTTTTTTTTTGCAGTTTTTGAACCCATCACCTGTGGTATCTGTGGCCGGCACCCTACTGAGCCACAGGCACCGCCTAGATTATAGATTATTTAATGTTTGTAAAAATTGTTTTAATAGATTTTCTATATAAGCATCCCATACTTTATTTAACCTATGTATTATTGAGAGAAGTTAAGAATATTCCTCTCTGATATTAAAGAATATTGTAAAAAGGAACATTCTTCTGTATTTTTTTTTTTTTTTCTTTTCAGTTTTTGGCCTGGGCTGGGTTTGAACCTGTCACCTCTGGCATATGGGGCCAGCGCCCTACTCCTTTGAGCCATAGGCGCCACTCTCTTTTCATGTTTTTACATTATAAACACAATTGTTCAAGTGTATAGTAGAATAAATTCTTAACAATAATATTACTTGGTTCAATTTTAGTAGAATTCTGAGCCAGGCTTTTTAGATTTATTGGTTTTGAATAACTTTTTTTTGAGACAGAGTCTCACTTTATTGCCCTCCGTAGAGTGCTGTGGCATCACAGCTCAGCAACCTCCAACTCCTGGGCTCAAGCGATTCTCCTGCCTCCACTTCCCAAGTAGCTGGGACTACAGGCACTGCCCACCATGCCTAGCTATTTTTTGGTTGCAGCTGTCATTGTTTTGTGGGCCGGGCTGGATTCGAGCCCTCCAGCTCAAGTATATGTGACTGGCGCCTTACCCTCTTGAGCCACAGACACCGAGACTATAGATTTGTTTTTAAGCAGGAGATGGGAAGATAAATTTGACCCAGATTTTCAAAAAACATATTTTTTCGTAGTTTCTGGCTGGGGCTGGGTTTGAACCTGCCACCTCCGGCATATGGGGCTGCCGCCTTACTCCTTTGAGCCACAGGTGCTGCCCTTAAAATATTTTTTTCTCTGGTTGTCAGAAGAAGAAAGAATTAGGAACAGTAAGAGTAGACCTTTAACAACTTAAATTCTATTAAAACTTCATCAAAAAATAATGATCTTGAATTTAGGGGTAAAAGAAAAAGTAAAAACAGCTCCTCCTTGCCCCTGTGCAATTCTGTAAAACTTTGGGTCTAATAATCTTATTCCTTCCACAGATCGAGTTATACAAAAAGACAAAGGCCCATATTATACACACCTTGGGGCAGGACCAAGTGTTGCTGCTGTCAGGGAAATCATGGAGAATAGGTGAGGAAATACGCATCCCTTTAAAAAATCATTTGTACTGTGGACCTGAATCAATGCAGATAAATTATCTCTGGGTACAAACATGAGGTGAATAGACAAATTTGAGGGGTATGAGTTGGATGTTTCTCAGGGTCCCCCCAAAGAGGGATGTCCATGCCAAGTCACTCCTTACTTGAGCTGTTGGGCACATAGCAGGACACTCACAAGGCAAGGTAATTGGCTTTGATAAATTCAGAAATTAATTTTAGATTATTATATAATAGTTGCAATAGGTTAGCCTTGACATTGCACACCCTACATTTGTAATGCTTATCTTGCAGTAAGACTTTGTATAAAAAGTGATCTTTATGGATAAATAAACAGAACTGATATATAAAAACATCTGCCAGACAAATGCAAATTTTTAATAAAAGTAAATGTTTTGGGCTGAGTGAGGTGGCTCACACCTATAATCCCAGCACTCTGAGGCCCAGGAGGACGAGGCAGCATCTGAGGCGGGTGGATTGCCTGTGCTCACGGTTTGAGACTAGCCTGAGCAAGACTGAGACCCCATTTCTAAAAATAGCCAAGTGTTGTGATGGGCAGGCGCCTCTAGTCCCAGATACTTGGGAAGCTGAGGCAAGAGAATTGAGCCCAAGAGTCTGAGGTTGCTGTGAGCTGTGATGCTATGGCACTCTACTGAGGGCGATAAAGTGAGACGCTGTCTCAAAAAAAAAAAAAAAGCTGAAGCTTTTAAGTGTAGAATGCAATTAATAAATACATTCCCTCCACTGTGTTTTATACTCAGGTATGGTCAAAAAGGAAATGCAATAAGGATAGAAATAGTGGTTTATACCGGGAAAGAAGGCAAAAGTTCTCATGGGTGTCCAATTGCTAAGTGGGTAAGTTTCTTATTTATACATATTTGAGAACAGATTTATTCCACATGTAAAACTAAAACTTTTTGTCTAATGAAAATGTGGTCTAGAAAATGAGTCACTCCTACAAGGAAATAATAAGAAAGCTATTTTAAGGTATGGTCTGTAAAATTCGGATTTAAAAGGCCACCCTCAACATTGAAAAGGCTGTAGGTTCGCCACCCCTAGAAGTTGTTTTTATATTCAGTGATAGAAGGGTGTAACGCTGTCAAGTTGTCACACAATGGTCTTCTTTTTCTTTTCCTCCCTATGGAATGAGTGTGCAATGTCTTACATACTTTTATAGATAATGCAGTTCTTTCATAGTGAGGTAACATAAATAGATAGTACTAGTACGCACTATTTTATATCTTACTTTAATCAGTAAGTGCATTTTTAAATTCATTCTAGTTCAGTATTCATAGGACTACCTTAATGAATATTAAAAGGTATTGAAAACAGGGTGGCACCAGTGGCTCAGTCAGTAGGGCGCTGGCCCCATATACCAATGGTGGCGAGTTCAAACCCCACCCCAGCCAAACTGCAACAAAAAATAGCCGAGTGTTGTGGCGTGCGCCTGTAGTCCCAGCTACTCAGGAGGCTGAGGCAAGAGAATTGCCTAAGCCCAAGAGCTGGAGGTTGCTGTGAGCTGTGACGCTACGTAACTCTACCTGAGGGTGGTAGAGTGCAACTCTGTCTCTAAAAAAAGCAAAACAAAAGAAAACCACATCTATAACATACTCCCAAAGTTGTTACTGTGACTACTTTGATTTTTTTCACAATGCATAAAAGAATTGGATTCTCCTCCAGAGACCTCTCAAGCTGAAAACCAGGTTCATAGCCAGATGTATCTTCCGTGGAATATTCATCTCTTCAAAGATATTAACCAGTTTATTTGCAATTCTTTTCTCTCTTTTTTTTTTTTTTTTTGGCTGGGGCTGGGTTTGAACCCGCCACCTCCTGCACATGGGGCCAGCACCCTACTCCTTTGAGCCACAGGCACCACCCCCTATTTGCAATACTTGACCACAGAATTTTCTGTAATTTGTTAATGATGATAGTGTGGTTACTTATAATCCTAATATCCCAAAAGCCTGCCTGTCTGTCCCTTTCCTATCAATCACTCTCATTAAAGGTAACCACAGTTTTGATCATAGATTAGTTTTGCCTCTTCTTGAACTTCACATGCAACTAGAATTACGTCCTCTTTTCTGCTTCCTTTCACTTCATATCTATGTACCATGAATTTAAAGGCGTAAGTCCCAGTAGCCTTCAGGAATCATGAACTGTGACATTGATATAGTCATGACAGTGATAGACGTAGAGGAGCCGAAGTCTCTGTTGATACCAATGCAGCTGTCATACAAGTCCCAAGCCTTGTGAATTTCTTTTAACATAAGACAGAAATGTTTTATGAGATTTCCTTTTTTAACTTGTTTAAGCCATGTTATTATGGGCTCTGTGTTATATGAAGCAAGTCCCAATTAAGATATTTATTTGCTTTTACTTTGTTAAAGTCAGGTTGAATTTTGGAGAAAAATTTCAGAATAAGAAAGGTATGGGAAGGAAGTTATTGAGTATTTTCTATTGTCATGCTCTGAGCTAGATCAGGGTTATTATTTATCCTCTGATAATATAAATGTTAGGTAAGATAACCTTCCCTCTTAAGGACTAAACAAAAAAACTTTTTCTCTTTTTTAATAGAGTCGCAAGTTGTCGCCGTGGCTAGAGTGCTGTGGTGTCATACCTCACAGCAACCTCCAACTCTTGGGCTCAAGTGATCCTCTTGCCGCAGATTTTCTATTTTTAGTAGAGACAGGGTCTCGCTGTTGCTCAGGCTGGTCTTGAACCTATGAACTCAAGCAATCCACCCGCCTTGGCCTCCCAGAGTGCTGGGATTATAGGCGTGATAAAAATGCCATGTACAGTGGCCTAATGCCTGTAATCCCAGCACTTTTGAAGGCCAAGATGGGCAGATTCTTTGAGCTTAGGGGTTTGAGATTAGGCTGAGCAAGAGCAAGACCCCATCTCTAAAAATAGCCAGGCATGTGGCAGGCACCTGTAGTCCCAGCTACTTAGGAGGCTGAGACCAGAGAATCACTTCCACCCAGGAGTTTTAGGTTGCTGTGAGCTCATAGTACTCTAATAAGGGTAACATAGTGAGACTGTCTCAAAAAAAATTGTTTTTTTTTTAAATGCTCAGTTTTCTTCACCCTTTAGTCTACAACATTACCTCAAAGTTTTATAAGTGTGAATGGTTGTAGTGGGATGGGGTTTGGTGAGTGTGAATTATTCCTCAGTCCATGGGTCAACTTCTCATTATGCTTTACATTGATTTGTCACATTTGTCAACTGAACAATGACCTCTACTACTCATACTAAGTCAATGTATATGTGTAAGGGACTTTGAAAGATATATCCTGAGTGTCCTTTATTTCTTTACTTTTTTTATTTTTGAGACTGAGCCTCAAGCTGTCACCCTGGGTAGAGTGCTCTGGCATCACAGCTCACAGCACCTCCACCTCCTGGGCTCAAGTGATTCTCCTGCCTCCACCTCCTAAGTAGCTGGGACTACAGGCGCCTGCCACAATGCCTGGGTCTATTTTTTGGCTGCAGCCATCATTGTTTGGTGGGCCGGGGCTGTGTTCGAACCCTCCAGCTCAGGTGTATGAGGCTGGCACCTTAGCCGCATGAGCCACAGGTGCTGAACCAGTGTCCTTTATTTTTTATTTTTTATTTGTTTGCAGTTTTTGGCCAAGGCTGGGTTTGAACCCACCACCTCTGGCATATGGGGCTGGCACCCTACTTCTTTGAGCCATAGGCGCCCCAGTGTCCTTTATTTTTATTACCATGTATTCCCCATTTCAAAAAGTAGTAGCAGGCTATAATACACAGACTATTCATTTTTCTGTTGTATTCTTAGTTTTCTGGGTTTTTTTTTTTTTTTTTTAGGCTCAGTGTCTGTTGTTCAGTGGGTAGGGCACTGACCACATAGACTGAGGCTGGTGGGTCCAAGCCTGGCCAGGGCCTGCTAAACAACAAGGACAACTGCAACAACAACAACAACAACAAACAATAGCTGAGCATTGTGGTGGGTGCCTGTAGTCCCAGCTACTTGGAGGCTGAGGCAAGAGGATTGCTTAAGCCCAAGATATGAGATTGCTATGAGCTGAGTTGCCATGGCACTCTACCCAGGGCAACATAGTGAGACTCTGTTTCAAAAAAAAAAAAAAGGGAATTTAAATATAGTCTCATTGGCTTGGCACCTAATTACCTCAAGTGGCTAAGGTGCCAGCCACATACACCAGAGCCGGTGGGTTTGAATCCAGCCCAGGCTTGCCAAACAACAATGACAACTATAACCAACAAATAGCCCGGTGTTGTGGTGGTCGCCTATAATCCCAGCTACTTGGGTGGCTGAGGCAAGAGAATCGCTTAAGCCCAAGAGTTTGAGGTTGCTGTGAGCTGTGATGCCACAGCACCCTACCCAGGGCGACAGCTTGAGGCTCTGTCTCAAAAAAAAAAAATATTGCACCCTGATTATCAGCTCTTAAATGCAGCCTCATCATGGTATATATTAGATATTAGACCTTTCCATTTGCTTATGTCTTCTTTCCTCCTGGGGTCCAACTTATTTTTTGTGTGTATCTTCTAATACAGTTATTTAATTCAGCAGACTAATTCTATGTTTTATGTTATTTTGATTAATAAAGTTCTCCTCACCTTGTATCTCTATGTCAGTGGCAAGTTTTCCTGAGTTTTCCCCTTAAGCATGGGAAAGCATTACTCAGGGCAAGCCCTTCTGGAGAGGGGACATTTAAGCTGAGATCTGAGTGACAAAAAGAGCTGAATAATCAAAGGAAATACTCCCTGGAATGCACCAAATAACATTCCTAAACTGAGAAAATCGCTAAGTACAAAGGTCAAGGGAGAGGGTACTTTTTTTTTTTTTTTTTAAACAATCTGCAAGGATCCATTGAAGTTGAGGAGGTAGGGAATGGACTAGGGGTGGCTAAAATGTAAGCAGAAACCAGATTATGAACAGTTTCGTAGGCCATAGTGCATGGTTGGGGTTTTATTTCCTAAGGAATATGAAGCTTTTGAAGCATTTTATCTAGTGGTATCTTATCTAATTTATAACTTATAAATAGTGCTTAAGGAATTATTTCAAAAATTTTGTCTTAGTTATCTGTTACTGCTTTTTTTTTTTTTCAAGCGATTCTCTTGCCTCAGCCTTCCAAGGAACTAGGACTACAGGCACCCTCCATAATGCCGGGCTAATGTTTAGAGACAAGGTCTCGCTGTTGCTCAGGCTCGTCTCATCAGCTCAGACAATTCCCCAGTGTGGGCCTCCGAGAATCCTAGGATTACAAGCGTGAGCCCCAGGGCCTGGCTATAAAGTGAATTCTTTTGAAACAACTACCCATGCCAAAAATAGAACAACACCTCAGGAGTTTAAGGGCAAAGTGCACTATGATCATTCCTGTGAATGACTAGCCGCTGCAATCTAGTCTGTGCAAGACTGTCTCTAAAAATAAAAAGAACATCACTAGATTCTCAGAAGCCCCTATCATATATAAACTTCCCATTCTGGGTTTGAAATAATGATTTTCTTGCCATCCTTCCTTTCTTGCCCAGCTTAATGTATTTCTTGACAGTATAGTTCTGTTTTTTTGTTTGTTTGTTTTTAATTTACAAATGACCCATACAGTACCTTGTACATTTGAAGAAATAAAGGGCAAGAATTGATTCTCAATATTTGTCACTGATGGTTGTTACAGAAGTAATAAACTATATATATTTATTATTAACTAGCGAGGAGTGAAAAGATCCTGTGACTTGCCAATTGGCTCCCTCCATAGAGAGATGCAAGAGAGAGCAAGGTAGCTGGGTCAGTCGGGGGCATTCTGAGCGATTCCTTCTTCCTGACTTTCAAACCCTTCTAATGCAACGATGACACTGATAGAGTTGGTGTCTACTTAATTGTTTTTTGTTTTTGATTTTAGAGATGGGGTCTCACTCTTGTTCAGGCTGGTGACAAATACTTATTAAGGTTTTTTGGTAATTAAGTTAAGGTCTTTTTGAGAACGTTAAGATGCCATTTTTTTGTGTTTGTAATTTGTGTGGGTAAACTCCATTTGTCAGAGCAAACACAGATTGCAGGTAGCCTTGGTTCTGGGGCCTTGATTTATTTCCTTCCTTCCTTCCTTCTTTCCTTCCTTCATTCTTTCTCACTTTCTTTCTTTCCAGAGACTTATGTTACCCTCACTAGAGTATCCTGGAGACTTATGTCACCCTCACTAGAGTATCCTGTAACCTCAAACTCTTGGGCTTAAAGCGATTATCTTGCTTCAGCCTCCCAAGTAGCTGGACTACAGGTGCCTGGCTATTTTGTAGAGACGAGGTCTCACTCTGGCTCAGGCTGGTCTCAAACCTGTGAGCTCAGGCAATCCACCACCCTCCACCTCCCAAGTGCTGGGATTACAGACATCAGCCACCTCACCTGGCTCAAGGCGTTCATTTTCATTAAAATTTTTGAATCTACAACTTTGATCAACCTAGTGCTTTTTTCTCTTTTTTTGGTGTTGAACATTTCATAGCTTCTTCTTAAAATAAGCATAGGTAAGATGCTTTGAGATTGTAACATTACTGATGTTACTTTTTGAAAATGGCGTTTCTGGTGTGTCGTATAGAGCAATGTAATTGAGAACCAGAGGTCCAGTCCCAAGTACAAAGCCACTGCCCAAGTTGCTGTAGGTAAACTACTCTCTTGCCACTATGGTACCTAGGGAGGATGATTAGAATGGGCCTGGGCCTGGGCCAGGGGCTAAATCTTAATTTTCTCATATGCTGACTAAAAGGTTTTTTGCCATAGCTAAACAGCTTTCAAGACACAACCTAGTGGGACGAAATCTAGGCATTTTGTAAAGTTTAACCACTTGAGTGAGTACCACCATTCTTATCACCAACAACTGCTTTTTTAAAATAGTTGCAGGGAACTTCATCTTCATTTTCTTTACTGCTTTGGACTCAGCTATTATACATTTCATTTCATACACTGCCATTCTGGAATATCTACCTATTCCTGTTGAGATCAGGATTTGGGGAGCCATGGGGCTTCCTCTTCTTGGCTTTCTTCTCTTTAGTATTTAATTCTCAACTTTTTCACCCATCATTTTGCAAGATGAGAAAACTGCCTTTTTTTTCCTAATAAGGGCAAATGCAAACTCCATCACTTAAAGACCATATATTTCCGTAGCTCTTTTTTTTTTTTTTTTTTTTTTTTGTAGAGACAGAGTTTCACTTTATTGCCCTCGGTAGAGTGCTGTGGTGTCACATGGCTCCCAGCAACCTCCAACTCTTGGGTTTAGGCGATTCTCTTGCCTCAGCCTCCGGAGCAGCTGGGACTATAAGCGCCTGCCACAACACCTGGCTATTTTTTGATTGCAGTTTGGCTGGGACTGGGTTGAACCCACCACCCTCTCTATATGGGGCCGGCAGCCTTCCCCCTGAGCCACAGGCGCCACCCTATTTCCGTAGCTCTTTATTTAAACTATTCACTGCTTTTTGCCTAGAGCAATGCCCAACATACTGTGAGCATTCAATAAATTTATGCAGAATGAACTAATACGGACCATAAATAAAAGTATTTTAGCCATATGTGGTATTTAAAAGTATTTGGCCATATGTGGTGACTAACACCTATAATCCTACCATTTTTGGAGGCCAAAAAAAAATTATTTTGGCATGGTGGTACACACATACATCCCAGCTAATTGGAAGGCTGAGGTGGGAGGATGGCTACAGGCTGTAGTGAGCCATAATGGCACCACTGCACTGCAGCCCAGGTGACAGAGGAAGACACTATCTCAAAAAAAAAAAAAAGGAAATTTGAGTATTTTGAATTTGAATGTTGAAGTAGTATTGCTGTGGTATTTAGACCTGAGAAACTAGAACCAGCAGTTTAAGATAGTTTATTGAACTTGTCCAACCCAAGTATGAACTTTAGCTAGAGGTTGGATGAACAATAGAGTTTATAATGCATAATTTTTAGGAATTTACCAGATAATTCTGAATGGTACTAGTGCAATTTGGTACGGTATGTGAGAAGGTAGGAAGGAAATAATAATTTTGAACTAAGGAATCTAACATTCAACTAATGCATTACATTTCTCTAAATGTACATTTCTTCATGAGTAGTGTACACTGTTTTTTTTGCGGCCGGGGTGACTTTGAACCCACCACCTCTGGTATATGGGGCCAGCGCCCTACTTCTTGAGCCACAGGCGCTGCCTGGATAGGGTATACATTTGTGTATTTTTTTTGTTGTTGGTGGTGGTGGTGGTGATTCATTGAGGGTAGTTTTTGTGTATTTTCAGTAAACATTAACCTAAATCAAGGTTTGATTTCATGATTTCCTTTTTTAAAATCTTTACATGTAGGCTTTGGTTTGGTTATGCCAGGACACCCTTTTTTTTATTGTGTGGTACTTTTCTTGGAGGAGAGGTTCATTGGTTCTCTGCTTAATGGTCACACACAAAAAGTCAAACAGGAAATTCTAAATGGGCAACAATATATTTTGAGCCCTTTTCAATATTTTGTCTTTGCTGTCCACATTGTTTTTTCTTGTCTTTTTTTTTTTTTTTTTTTTTTTTTTTTGAGACAGAGTCTCAATCTGTTGCCCTGGATAGAGTGCCCAGCTGTCACCCTGGGTAGAGTGCTGTGGCATCACAGCTCACAGCAACCTCCAACTCCTGGGCTCAAGCGATTCTCCTTCCTCCGCCTCCCAAGTAGCGAGGACTACAGGTGCCCACCATAACACCCGGCTATTTTTTGGTTGCAGCCGACGTTGTTTTGCGGGCTTAGGCTGGATTCGAACTCACTAGCTCAGTTGTATGTGGTTGGTGCCTTAGCCGCTTGAGCCCCAGGCGCCAAGCCTATTCATTTCTTAAAATGTCTCCTTGCCTTGGCCGGGCACAGTGGCGATTGCCTACAATTCTAGTGCACTGGGAGGCTAAGGTGGGTGGATTGCTTGATCCTCTAAAGTTGGAGATTAGCCTGAGCAAAAGCGAGACCCCATTTCTACTAAAAATAGAAAAATTAGCCAGTTATTGTGGTGGGTTCCTATAGGGTTAGTGACAAGACAACTGGCAAGGAAATTTCTTTTGTTTGTTTGTTTTTGAGACAAAGTCTTATTCCCTCACCTGGGCGAGTGTCATGGCATCAACCTCACTCACAGCAACCTCAAAGTCTTGTTTTCTTTCTTTCTTTTTTTTTTGCAGTTTTTGTCCAGGGCTGGGTTTGAACCTGCCACCTCCAGTATATGGGGCCAGCACCCTACTCCTTTGAGCCACAGATACCACCTACCACCCCAAAGTCTTGTTTTCTTTTTTTTTTTGCTGTTTTTGTCCAGGGCTGGGTTCGAACCCGCCACCTCCAGTATATGGGGCCAGCACCCTACTCCTTTGAGCCACAGGTACCAGCCCAAAGTCTTGTTTTCTTTTGTGTGTGTGTGTGCAGTTTTTGGCCAGGGCTGGGTTTGAACCTGCCACTTCTAGCAAATGGGGCTGGTGCCCTACTCCGTTGAGCCATAGGCACTGTTCCCAAAGTCTTGTTTTCAAGTGATCCTCTTGCCTCACTTCCTGAGTAGGTAGTAGCTGGTACTATAGGTGCCTGCCACAATATCCAGCTGTTTTTAGGGTAGAGACAAGATGGAGTCTTGGTCTTTCTCAGGCTGGTCTCAAACTCCTGAGGTCAAGTGATCCACCTACTTTGGCTTCCCAGAGTGATTGGATTACAAGCATATGCCACCACACGCCCTGTTACTTTATTTTATTTTAATTTTAATTTTTTTATTTATTTTGA
Organism: Loris lydekkerianus; assembly: GCA_963574355.1. Classification (NCBI taxonomy): domain Eukaryota; kingdom Metazoa; phylum Chordata; class Mammalia; order Primates; family Lorisidae; genus Loris; species Loris lydekkerianus. The sequence continues at coordinate 43,370 of CAUYPK010161071.1, read as the reverse complement.
GACAGAGCCTCAAACTGTTGCCCTGGGTAGAGTTCTGTAGCATCACAGCTCAAAACAACCTCTAACTCCTGGGCTCAAGTAATTCTCCCTCCTCCTCCTCCCAAGTAGCTGGGACTACAGGTGCCGCCCACAACGCCTGGCTATTTTTTGATTGCAGCCTTCATTGTTGTTTGGCAGGACCGGGCTGGATTCGAGCCTCCAGCTCAGGTGTATGTGGCTGGCGCCTTAGCCACTTGAGCCAGAGTCCCAGTTACTTTATTTTTAATATTTAGATATATACAATGTAATTCAAGTGGTCACATGCCATTCATTGAAAAGATTATACTTTGTAAGATCAAGTCACTTTGTCTTTTTTTTTTTTAACTTGGTCCTTTGCATTTCCATAAAACTCTGGAACAAGTCAGTTTTCTTTTCTTTTTTTTTTTTTTGCAGTTTTTGGCTGGGGCTGGGTTTGAACCTGCCACCTCCAGCATATGGGGTCAGCGCGCTACCCCTGTGAACCACAGGCACTGCCCACAAGTCAGTTTTCAAAGAACACACAAATCCATTTGTTTTGAAGGGTTTCTGTTTGTTTACTTTAGATTTTTTATTTTATTTTATTTTTTGTATCTTTTCTTTTTTGTTTGTTTTAAGAGGCTGGGTTGGGCTCTGACCCGGCTGGAGTACAGTGGCTCAATTATAGCCTGCTGCAGCCTGGAACTCCTGGGCTCTACCAATCTCCCACCTCAGCTTCTTTAATAGCTGAGATTACAGATTGAATACTTAAGCAGTTTATTGAATAGATCTTAATTTAAAGAGAAAGCCCATAACCATTGTGTGTAATTTTCCAGTATACACTGAAGGAAATTTAGAAAATTCAGAGAAAACACAAATACCATCACTAAAAAGTATTTTATCATTTCTAATACAAAGGCTTCATTAATATACATTTGTTAATTTGGCAACATGAAACTTAACTGGTATAATTTTGTTTGATATATCATTTTGTATTTGAGGTTATTTGCAAGCAATGTGTTCTTATTTGGCTGTAAAAGGACATATAAATATAGAAAAAATTTTAATATAAATAATTGTGTTTAGGGGGAAGGTCCTAAAGCCAACTCTACTCAAGGAATGCCTTGGTAGCAATGATTGTTAACCATCTGGAGTGACAGAAGAAAGTGATATTGGGTAATTAACGTCTTAAGAAGTTTCATCTAAAATTATGTTATTGGTTGCTCCATTTTGGTCACGTGGGTGGGCAGTTTCATCATGAACTAAATGTGTATTGATTAATGTGGTCTGTTTCTCTGCTCTGTAAATTTGTGCCATATGGAGAGAGTTTTCAACAGTTGGAAGATTTTTATGTTATCACTTTTCTGTAGTTCGGGGGTTTTTTTGTGTGTTTTTTTTTTTTTTAGACAGAGTCTCACTCCATTGCCCCAGGCTATAGACATCATAGTGTGGCATCATAGCTCACAGCAACCTCAAAGTCCTGGGATCAGGTGATCCTCCTGCCTCAGCCTCCTGAGTAGCTGGGACGATAGTTATGTACCACCACGCTCAGCTAGTTTTTTCTATTTTTAGTAGAGAAGGGGTCTCCTTTTTGCTCTGGCTGTTCTTGAACTCTGGAGCTCAAGTCTTCCTCCTGTCTGGGCCTCTCACAGTGCTAGGATTACAGGCACGAGCCACCTCGGCTGGCCTACAGAATTTCTTAAACACTTCAGCCATTGGGCAATATTTTATATAATTCTGAAGTCTTTTTCTCATCCTAAAGGTATGATGCAGAATAAGATAAATGTATGAAAATTGAAAATTAATTGTTGTGTTTTGCATTCACCACATTAGCTGGACCACATTAGTCTTTGAAGCAAAACAAGTATTATTTTACATTCTTCTGATAGCATGAAAGAATCATAGCAATTACAGGGAAGCTGTTTAATGTATACTTTTTTATATAGTAAAATGAGTCACTCAACAAACAAATTCATAAATATCATCAGATGGCCAAATCTCATTATTCAAGTTTATTTTTGATATTGGGAGCTCTTTGTTATTTCCATCTAACTACATTTGTTCTATTGTAACATTTGTGGACATGCACAGCAGTTAGTTAAATTTCCCACTGGGCCCTCTGTTGTCTCTTGGTGCAAAATGCAGACTGCTTTGTACTACATTTACAAATAATAATCACCTACCACAGGTTTCTGTTCTGCCTGTTGTTAATCTTGTAAGCTGAGATACTATTATGATGAGTCATTTGGATGCAACTTGAGACAAGGAAGGTCTTATAAGCTTCAATCCCTTGAAAAAATAGAAATTAAAAGCAAAACTAGAATATAATCATATAGAGCTTAAAAGGAATATCCATTGCATTTGAATTGCAAATACTTGTTTTCCATAGATAAATGCATTCTATTTTTCCAGGTTTTAAGACGAAGCAGTGATGAAGAAAAAGTTCTTTGTTTGGTCCGGCAGCGTACTGGCCACCACTGTCCCACAGCTGTGATGGTGGTCCTCATCATGGTGTGGGATGGCATTCCTCTTCCGATGGCTGACAGATTGTACACAGAGCTTACTGAGAATCTAAAGTCATATAATGGTCATCCGACAGACCGAAGATGCACCCTTAATGAAAAGTAATTAAATTTGCTTTACACTGCTTTGCCATTCAAATCTTTACATCATGGTATCATGATAAATGATTAAGGAGCTATCAACTCTAAGGTATTATGGAATTGCAGCTCTTGGGCTTAGACGATTCTCTTGCCTCAGCCTCCCAAGAAGCTGGGACTACAGGCCCCCGCCACAACAACTGGCTATTTTCTGTTGTTGTTGTAGTTGTCATTGTTTAGCTGGCCCGGACTACAGGCGCTCGCCACAATGCCTGGCTTTTTTTGGTTGTTGTTATTGTTGCAGTTTGGCCGGGGCCACAGGCACCGGAACCCACAGGCACTGGAACCCACAGGCACTGCCCTCTTTTCTAGAATCTTAATAAAAGGGATTTTTACATAAAGGCAAAATCTTCCACAGGGGGTTGTATGATTTCTCATTTCCTTTCTTTAGTATAAGAATATATCTGTTTTTTCTCTCTAGTCTCTCAAATGAATATGTTGTCAAATTTTAATTTTTGTGCACTAAATAAAAAATGTCATCAGTGTAATTTTGATGATAATTTTTGTTATTGTTAGAGTATTTTTTAATACTTTGTCTTTTATTCCCTACCATCTGTTAATTGTTTAGTCATTTTTGAAAGAATTGTTCCTTTTGTGGGTAGTTTTGTCTCTTGGCACTATTGACTCTTTGTACCATAGTTTGCAAACACTTATGGCAGTTTGTCCTTTTACTACTTTATTTATATTATTTGCAAAGTGATTTTTTTTTTTTTTTTGAGACAGAGTCTAATTTTGTTGCCCTCGGTAGAGTGCGGTGGCATCATAGCTCACAGCAACCTCCAACTCTTGGGCTTAAGCGATTCTCTTGCCTCAGCCTCCCAAGTAGCTGGGACTACAGGCACCTGTCACAGCGTCCGGCTATTTTGTTGTTGCAGTTGTCATTGTTTACCTCGCCCCGGGCCAGGTTCGAACCTGGTAGCCAGCCTCGGTGCTATAACCACTGTACGAGCTAAAGGCAAAAATATTTATCTTATACCTTATTTGTGTTTGATTTTCAATTGTATTTAGGCATTTATTTTTGTCTTTCACAAGTTAGACAGTAATTTACTCATGTTTCTTTTTAGTACACTTATTCCTGATTTAACGCCCTCTGAAAGTTTCAGTAAATTGCTGTATAACAGGTCTTTGCATATCATTCAACATTGTTTCGTTACAACATCAATAATCAATATTTACTGTATTTTTTAAAATATAGATTTTTGTTTAAATTCTTTTTCTATATCTTTTTCTCTTTTACTGCTTAAAATATTTATGTTTGCTTCCTAAAAATGTAAATTTTTGAAATGTTCAAATTTCATGCATGTTTTTTACTGATGTATAGTGGGAAGAAGAGAAATGTTCATCCTTTAAACATCTTATCCCAACAGTGCTTGTTAAAGAGTGCATCTTTTACCTTTGATTTGAAATGCTGCCTCTACTGTATAGAAAAAAATTTTTTTTTTTTTTTTTTTTTTGCAGTTTTTGGCTGGGGCTGGGTTTGAACCCACCACCTACAGCATATGGGGCCGGTGCCTTATTCCTTTGAGCCATAGGCACCGCCCATGTATAGAAAAATTATATACTGTATATAATTGAGTCACCTCACAGATTTAAATCTGTAACTCAGTGATCTGTCTTTTTAGATAGTAGTAATAAATTAACTTATAGTGGAGTAAATTACTTACGATAATGAGTCTTTTGATCCAATAACATCCTTTTTTTTTCCCTCAAGACAGAGTCTCACTTTGTCACCCTTGATAGAGTGCTATGGGGTTATAGCGCACAGCAACTTCAAACTCTACGGCTCAAGTGGGACTACAGGCAACTATCATAAGTCCCAGCTATTTTTGTTTGTTTGTTTGCTTTGTTTTCTACAGAGAAAGTCTCGCTCCTGCTCAAGCTGGTCTCCAACTCCTGACCTTGAGTGATCCACCTGTCTTGGCCTCCCAGAGTGCTAGGATTACAGGTGTGAGCCACCATGCCGCGCCAATAACATGACTTTTATTTCCATGTGTTCAACTTACTTTTTTGTACTTTAATAGTATTTTATAGTTTGTCTCAAAAGTGCTTCTTTTAAGAAAAAAAAGTGAGGGCCGCACACAGTGGCTCAAGCCTGTAATCCTAGCACTCACAGAAACCGGTGGATTGCTCGAGCTCACCAATTCAAGATCAGCCTGAGCAAGATGAGAAGACCTCCTCTCTAAAAAATAGCAATTCGTTGTGGCAGGTGCCTATTGTACCAGCTATGTGTGAGGCTTTGGCAAGACAATCCCTTAAGCCCAGGAGTTTGAGGTTGCTGTGAGCTATGACTCAACCCAGGGTGACAAAGTGAAACTGTCTCAAAAAAAAAAGCAGAGAAAAATATCATTATGCAAAACAGAAAAAAGTCATCTCCTTTCTAATCCCCACACAAGACAGAACCTCAAGCTGTCGCCCTGGGTAGAGTCCTGTAGTGTAACAGCTCACAGCAACCTCAAACTCTTGGGCTTAAGGGATTCTCTTGCCTCAGCTGTTTTCCTACTTCATCAGTTAACTCCCTTGCAATTACCATCTTACAGTCGTACCTGCACATGTCAAGGAATTGATCCAGAGACTTGTGGAGCTTCCTTCTCTTTTGGCTGTTCATGGAGTATGTACTTTAATGGATGTAAGTTTGGTAGAAGCCCAAGCCCTAGAAGATTTAGAATTGATCCAAGCTCTCCCTTACACGTAAGTGACCTTTTTATTTTGAATTACATAATAAATATGTAAGTACTTCCCTTTAAAAATTTTTGAAGCACCAAAAAAATTAAATATCAAGAAGTATTAATAAAGTATATTTATGTATGTATAAGTAAATAATTGAGATTCTAAATTAGGTGAAGCATTTAGCTATCAATCCAAATTTTAGTTGTCCCTGGCTTCTACCTCCCGCTCTGCTCCCCTATCCCAGAGAAAATCATCATTCAAAGAATCTAAAATGTTATGCCCAGCCAAAGTAGGAAAAAGCCATTTGCCAACATTTCAAAGACTCAGAAAGTTTACTACCCACAGACCTACTATGAAAGAATTACTAAAGGACGTAATCCAGAAAGAAGATATATGAAACCGGAACGAATCTGTCCGGGACACAAGGCCATGGTGAGCAAAGAAATTAGTCAAATTTGGTATTAAGTTTAAATAAGTTGAGTACTTACCTTTTTTCTTATTCAAACTAGAACCTATAATTCCATACCTTTAACAATTTATGGGTGGGTAGGCAGTGGGACTGGTTGGGGCAGCATCAGAATGTAAGTCTAACCATGTTTTCTGGCTTTGTTTGGGTGAAGAATTACACACTGATTAACTCTTAAGATTGGTATATTTGAAGCATTGAGCTGTGACCAAGAGGAAAAATTTTATATTACATACCAGTGTGTAAATACATATACATAAGAAAATAATTAAGACTATCTGAAAATACTTATCCTTCTTACATGTAACAGTACTAACATTAAGGTTAAAAAATGTTAATGTCAACATAGTAATTTCTAATTTCTATGATGCCTTTTAATATTTTTAGTTAGATTTCTTTTTTTTTTAATGTTAGTTTTGGCCTACGAAGCTGACTTTATGTCCCACTAGATGTTGTCAAAAAACATATTTAAATAAATTAGTAATTTTTTTTTTTGTCTTTTGAACTAGTGGAAAGACAATCAGGATGGGCAAGGTGGCTCATACATATCAGCCTAGCACTTTTTGATGCAAGGAATTATTAGCATGCATAATATAAAGCACCAAATTAAACAGCAAGAATTAATCCAGTTATAACATTTTGAAATAAGCATTTCAAAATTGCTCAGAATTAAGGAGTAATCTGTTAAACACATGATTGAAACTATTCAGCATTTTCTAGAGTTCCCTGCTTTTGAAATAATACCCGGAAATCTCTCAAAATGGGGGAAGTATCATTTCAGACAATATGATTTCCTATCTAGAAAATACAAAATAACCTACAGAATATTATGGCCATTAATGGAGTTTAGCAAGATGTTAAGACAGTAGGGTATCTTATTAAAAATCAATTAACTTTCATACCTACCAATAATAACCATTAGGAAATATGACATTAAGAAAAAGTCATCCTTCACATTAGCAATAAAATCTATAATACCTTGCAAGAAGGTATTGGACCATTACAAGAAAAGCTATAAAACTTTATGAAAGGATATCTCTACATATACAGATATGTAGACATAATATCTGATAATTGAGAGGTACCATATTCAAGGATCAGGATACTTGATAATATGATGTCAGATGTTCCTGAAAATTAATCACCGAAGTTTTCTTTTTTTTTCTTTTCTTTTTTTTGAGACAGAGCCTCAAGCTGTCTCCCTGGGTCAAGTGCCATGGCATCACAGCTCACAGCAACCTCCAACTTCTGGGCTTAAGCGATTCTCTTGCCTCAGCCTTCCAAGTAGCTGAGACTACAGGCGCCCGCCACAATGCCTAGCTATATTTTGGTTGCAGCTGTCATTGTTTGGCGGGGCCCAGGCTGGATTCGAGCCCGTTAGGTCAGGTGTATGTGGCTGGCACCTTAGCTGCTTGAGCCACAGGCACTAAGCCAATCACCTAAGTTTTTTTTTTGTTTGTTTTTTTAATTGGCATTTTCCCTGTAATTAGTGATATTCATCAGATTTTCATGTGCTTATTGGACACTTGATATTTCTTCTTCTTTTTTTTTTTGAGATAGCCTCAAGCTGTCACCCTGGGTAGAGTGCTGTGGCATCACAGCTCACAGCAACCTCCAACTCCTGAGGTTAAGCGATTCTCTTGCTTCAGCCTCCCAAGTAGCGGGGACTACAGGTGCCAGCCACAACGCCTGGCTGTGTTTTGGTTGTAGCTGTCATTGTTGTTTGGCAGGCCTGGGCTGGATTCAAACCTGCCAACTCTGGTATATGTGGCTGGCGCTTTAGCTGCTTGAGCTACAGGCATCGAACCAATCACCTATGTTTTCTTTCTGAAGTGCCTGTTACTATAAAAACACAAGGGGCCTTCAAAACTTTCATGGGAAATATGTATTATGAAATAACTATGTATGAATTTCATAATTTATTTGCACCAAATTAATTTTTTTACTAACTTATCATGTGTCAGAATAAAATTTGATTTGAGGCACTAGAAAGGTACTTTAGTTTAAAAAGAGTCCCTATCAGAACAACATCAATTCTGTTAAAATTGATGTAAGAACAAACATGAAATTTACAGTGAAGTTTGGATAGAAAAATGTTAATTAAGCTCATTGGTACTGTATGAAAAAGTTTATAAGGCCAAGCCCGGTTGTTCACGCCTGTAAATCTAGCACTCTTGGAGGCCAAAGTGGGTGAATTGCCTGAGTTCAAGGGGTGCATTGCCTGGGGTCATGAGTTAGAGACCACCCTGAGCAAGAGCCAGACCCCACCTCTAAAAATAATCTGGTATTGTGGCCGGTGACCTTAGTCCCAGCTACTTGGTAGGCTGGGGCAAGAGGATTGCTTGAGCCCAGGAGTTTGAGGTTGCTGTGAACTGTGACACCATGACACTCTACTGAGGGCCATTGCATGAAACTTTGTCTCAAAAAAAAGAAGAAGAAAATTTATGGAATACCCCAGAGAAATCAGCAGTCTACAAGAAGGTAATTTCCCTTATAAAAGGAAAACATAATGTTGAATGTGAAGCCCATGGTAGCAGATGATCCACATCAATTTTTGAGTAAAAAATTCATTCTGGGGGTTCCTTAGTTAAAGAGGACTGATAATCAGGAGCAGAAACTGTAACCAACACCATAGATATCTCTATTGGTTCAACTTACACAACGTTGCCTGAAAAATTAAAATTGTGCAAACTTTTCCATTTTATTAGTATCAAAACCATTGCATCCTGATCAGCTGCAGATGAGAATGGAAATCTTATACAAGTGGGATCAAAATTCTAAAGCATTTCTTTCTAGAATAATAACAGAAGGTGAAATGTGTGGCTTTGCTAGCAGGAAAAAGCACAATCAAAGCAATGGCCACAAAGAGGTGGTCCCTTTGAGTAGTCAAGAGGAAAGTTCATAGCAACAATCTTTAGGGATGCTCAAGACATTTGTTTCGTTGAGTTTCTGGAGAGCAAAAGAATGATCTGCTTATTATCAGGTTAGCTATGGTTTTAGCAGAAAAATGCTTTTCAGAGAGTTCTTCTTTACCACAACAATGCTCTTGGTCTTTTTTTTTTTTATTCCACCTGGGTACAGGTGGGTTGAGATCTCGAACTGGAAAAGAAATCCACCACTCTTGCATTCTTTTTTTTTTTTTCTTTTTTTGTGAGACAGAGTCTCACCATGTTGCCCTTGGTAGAGTGTGTGGTGTCCCAGCTCATAGCATCCTCCAATTCCTGGGCTTACGTGATTCTCTTGCCTCAGTCTCCCAAGTAGCTGAGACTACAGGCGCCAAGCCTGCTCATTCTTACCAAACCAGGACAATATTTCAAAAGTTTTGATGAACAATCATTAGACATAATGTTTATTTCTTTCTTTTTAAATAAAGACTTGTTAAGTGAAATAGTGGAGTGTGGAGGGATCAAAGTCATCCATGACTGATCATGATCAAATAATTATAATCAGCACTGCAGCTTGTTTCCTAACGTTAAAAAATGTATAAAGGGCTATGTTGCCCAGACTAGCCTTGAACTCCAGGGTTGAACCAATCCTCCTGTCTTGGTCTCCCTAAAAGCTTAGACTTCTAGCACACACCACCTCACTTAGGTATCATTTAGTTCTATTTTTTCCACAAAGGTTTGAAGTCCCCTTGTATGTTTTGTAATACTGACATGGCTATTAAATTTTTTACTGTAACAGTAATCACTGTTATTTAATGAATGAGTTCAGTTTTTACTCAGGGTTAGTATTAACAGTGAGTAACATTTATAAGTGCTTATCATGCAGGAAGAATCATGGGTCATTCCTGGAGCTGTCAGAAGGCCAGTTTGACTGAAGCTGAGCAGGCAAGGGAGAGGACAGTGCATGAAGCTGCCGTATGATCCAAAGCATGAATTTTATTAGATCATTGAACGTTTCTTTTTTTTTTTTTTTTTTTTTTTTAACCAGTCATCTTTTATTTGAAGGTTAATTCTCACTAGGATATGAAAGGATTCAATAATGATTGAGTTTCTCACAGAAGGTACTGGGCCAAAGAGGTCAAGGTCAGGAGTATAGAGTGCACCCTATCACAGGCCCCTCTTCAGTGTTACTTGTGTAGCAGCTCATGTTTGAGGTCCTTGTAAGAAAGACAGTAGCTGAAAAGCACATAAGCTGCCAATACAACAGAAACCCCAGCCATGCTCCCCTTCACATTGATGTATTTATTGTTATACCAGTAGTAATCTCTTTGAAAGGCTCCAACAACACATCTCGGAGTAAAATCCCACATCAGAATCCAACTTGGCAACTCCCCTAATTTTTTTTTTGTTTTTTTTAGAAAAAGAGTCTCACTTTGTTGCCCTCAGCTCATAGTAACCTCCAGCTCTTGGGCTTAGGTGATTCTCTTGCCTCAGCCTCCAGAGTAGCTGGGACTACAGGCGCCCGCCATAATGCCCAGCTATTTTTTTTGTTGCAGTTTGGCTGGGTCCAGATTCGAACCCTCTACCCTTGGTATATGGGGTTCGTGCCCTACTCTCTGAGCTACAGCCACCACCAGCTCCCCTAATTTGATATCCATGAATTTCTTCTCCTTCACTGACTCTGCTGACGCCATCTTGGAGCTCTTCACTGAAGAATTTTAAGGAGACTGACATATTACATTAGTCCTTTAACAAGGTCTCTCTCGATGATCTTTGAGAACAGTCACTGGAAGGGATAATGGTGACCAAAAATGTATCATGGTATTCATTATTGACATAGGGCACATAGAAATAGTACCAGGTTTGTGGATGGGAGATCACAAATTTAGTTTGGATATGTTGGTTTTTAGATTTCCTAAGGGCAATCGAGGTAGGTATATCAGGTTAATGATATTATGAATTGGTGCTGAAGAGATGGTCTAAGTGTTAACGATAGCCATGGGTGGAAATCATGGTCCTAGAGATTCATTAGGTGTAGAGTTAGAAGAGCAATGGGATATAGTCTTGAATAACAATAGGTAAGTTCAATAGCCCATCATAGACTAGATAGAATAAAATGATGTTAGAACATTTCAGAATATAAACCTTATAGTACATAGGAGTTAGAGGATTAGCTAATGTCTTTTCTATTGTTTATATCAATAGCAGTACTTAACATTTCCCTGAATTATTCTCCTGACAGTAAAATACAATTATCCATCCCATACAATCCCAGCTCATAGCAACCTCCAACTCTTGGGCTCAAGCGAGTCTCCTGCCTCTGCCTCCCAAGTAGCTGAGACTACAGGCACCTGCCACAACGCCCAGCTATTTTTTGGTTGCAGCCGTCATTGTTGTTTGGGCCCGGGCTGGATTCAAACCCACCAGCTCAGGTGTATGTGGCTGGCACTTTAGTCGCTTGATCCACAGGTGCTGAGGTCAGTTTTTCTATTTTTAGTTAGAGAAAGAGTTTTGCTTTTTGCCCAGGCTGGTCTCGAACCCATGAGCTCAGGCTATCCACCCACCTCTGCCTCCCAGACTGCTAGGATTTCAGGTGTGAGCCATTGAGCCCAAAAGTTTGAGGTTGCTGTGAGTTATCACGCTATGGCACTCTACTCAAGGCAAGAAAGTGAGATTCTGTCTCAAAAAAAAGAAAAGTAGAATCAGATTTTCCTGTGTTTTTTCAAGACTTAGTGAGCAAATGATACAAAAGTAGATAAACAGAATAATGTATAAAAAAGACTCTAAATTTTTTTTGCATGTTACAAGGATGAACATAAATCAATAACCACATAAAGGTTATTTGTTGTGCTTTATGCTGCCAAGATTGAGGCTTATTTAAAACTGCTACAACTGACTTCCTGTGCCTGCGTTTTTTGGTGTCTTAAGCTGTCATAATATTTTGGTCCATGTCAGACGTGAATTTATTTACATGAAGGTCTTTCCATGTTTATGACATCACCATCCACACAGTAACACATGAGGCAAAAGCCTCCATCTTTTCTTTTTTCTTTTTTTTTTTTTTTTTGGTTTAATTGTTTAGTCCTTTCTTCATCCTTGGTCTGTATCACCTTTCATTTGACTTCTTTAGATATGACTGTTCCTTTATCAAGTCTCTAACTTTGACTTAGAATATAATTGTTCCCGAAAAATTCTCAGTGGCCTTTCAACTATTCTTATTTCCAAAGACTTTCTCTGTTTTATTTCTCATACTGGCATCACTGACATTTTTAATGGAAACTCTTTGGGATAATTGTAATGACATATTGATTATATTTGACCTAAGATTTTATACACAGTATCTGTTTTTATCTATGTCCTCTCCCTTTTGTGTTGTCATATCTTGAAATTTCCCCTTAGCAGTAGTTATCTTTTTTGTTTTTTTGGAGACAGTCTCAGTATTTCACCCTCAGTAGAGTGACATGGTCTCAGAGCTCATAGCAACATCAAACTCTTGGGCTTAAGCAATTCTCTTGCCTCAGCCTCCCAAGTAGCTGGGACTACAGGCGCCCACCACAGCGCCCGGCTATTTTTTATTTTTGTTGTAGTTGCCATTGTTGTTTTGCAGGCCCTGGCTGGGTTCAAACCCATCAGCCCTGTTGTATGTGGCCACCACCCTAGTCAATCAGCTACAGGTGCTGACTGAGTTAGCAGTAGGAATTCTATCTTCATTTAATCCAAGTGTCCAGTGCTATTAAATAAATATAAAATAATTATTCTCATTATTAACAATATGAACAGTTTTGCAACTTACCTCTAACACTAAATTTCTAATTATGTATAACAAAATATTCCTTTTACAAGACTCAAAGTATAACAATTTCTAATAGTGTAGATTGAGAAAAGAAAATGTTAAATTTTCCATATGTTTTTATCAGGGTAAGTATGAATTGTGCACCAATTACTATCAACAGTGATTTATGATTAAATTTTCTATTATTATGAAATAACTGATACACATTGTCTTTTCCTGTAGGAGAAAAACCTTGAAGATAACCTCCAGAGTTTGGCTACACAATTAGGTCCTATTTATAAACAGTATGCTCCGGTTGCTTACCAAAACCAGGTACATTTCGAAACCTCAAACATCGCTCTTTAGCATGGTTAAACTTTTCTTTTGAGGGGGACAATATCTTACTCTGTCACCCAGGCTAGAATGCAGTGGCATCATTGTAGATAATTTCAACTTCAAAGTCCTGGGTTTAAACAATCCATGTGCCTCAGGCAGAAGCTACCTTAACAGCTATTTTTTTTCTTTCTCATGGTGTGAGGTCTCACTATTTTCCTCATATTGGTCTCAAATTCCGGGGCTCATGGAATCCTCCTGCCTCAGGCTCCTAAAGTGCTGGTTATACAGGAACTGCACCTGTGTGCCAAACTTACTTATTTTTATTTTTTTTTTGAGACAATCTAAGTGGGTAAAAACTCTGGGTGGAATGCTTTGGCAACATAGCTCACACCAACCTCAAATTCTTGGGCTCAAGTGATCCTCTTGCCTCAGCCCCCCGAGTAGCTAGGACTACAGGCTTCACTCCCACCTCAACACCTGGCTATTTTTAGAGACGGGGTCTGTCTCTGGCTAAGGCTGGTCTCCAACTCTTGAGGATTTTGCCTAAGAGCTAGAAGTAGATAAAGATGTCTACACTGAAAATTGTACTGAATGTTCTAGCTAGGGCAATTAAGCAAGTAAAGGGTAATAGCATTGGTAAAAATACACCAGCAGATGTTATAAAAGGCACCAAATATAATAAGAAAAAATAATTGTAAATCATTTATCAATGGAGAAAATGAGTGTAAATAAATATATATATATATATATATATTTTTTTTTTTTTTTTTTTTTTTTTTTTTAAGGCATAGTCTCACATTGTTGCCCTCAGAGGGCTAGGGCCGTGGCATTCTAGCTTATAGCAACTTCAAACTCCTGAGCTCAAGGTCCATAATTTTTAAAATATTTAGTTACTTTTCATTAACATTAATAACATTTTTCCTTATAAATTCACCTTCTGTCATGGTTCATGTAATTGTATGTATATCTACTTTTTATAGACATTTTAAATTGTGCACTTGTGATTAGGGTACTTTCATTCATCTTTCTAATGAAATAATGTAGACTACTTGTTTATCCACATCGAGCAAGAACTCATGTTCTCACCCTGCCTTCAGGTATAAAGTTGGGCATTGTCATTTTACTCCATGTATTTTTTTGTTTGTTTGTTTGTTTTTCCCCCTAGTTTATGGCCAGGGCTGGGTTTGAACCCGCCACCTCTGGCATATGGGGCCAGCGCCCTACTCTTTGAGCCACAGGTGCCGCCCTTACTCCATGTATTCTCAAGTGCTTTAACCAGAATATTGATAAGCCTGCCCTTAAGAAAGAATGTACTATTGTGCCTAAAGCACTTGACAATACATAGAGTAAAATGTATAGCAGTACAGTGTAATCTCAGAAATTATAAAGTGTAATTAAATTAAGAACTGCTCAGGAAATGATTTTTAGACTTTATTGTAGGTTTGTTTGTTTTTTTCCTGACTTTTGAAGCTGTGTTTCACTCATTTTTCTTTAGGTAGAATATGAAAATGTTGCCCGAGAATGTCGGCTTGGAAGCAAGGAAGGTCGTCCTTTCTCTGGGGTCACTGCTTGCTTGGACTTTTGTGCCCACCCCCACAGGGACATTCATAATATGAATAATGGCAGCACTGTGGTACGTACTTGGGCAACTGAGGCAACAGTCCTTTCCTATGATTTTTATTGTGACAATGATATTTTATGTGTTGTCAAATATAAGTCTAGGTGTAGGTAGTATTTATAAAATTAATCAGTTGGCTTCAAGAAGTTTATAGAACCAGGCTCTGCGCCTATGGCTCAAGCAGCTAAGGTGCCAGCCACATACACTGAACTGGCATGTTCGAATCTAGCCCAGGCCCGCCAAACAACAACGACTGTAACCAAAAAATAGCCGGATGTCGTAGCGGGCACCTGTGGTCCCAGCTATTTGGGAGGCTGAGGCAGGAGAATCGCTTGAGCCCAGGAGTTGGAGGTTGCTGTGAGCTGTGATGCCACAGCACTCTACCCAGGGTGACAGCTTTTGAGGCTCTGTCTCCAAAAAAAAAAAAAAAGTTTACAGAACCAGCTATAAACAACGATTTTGTTCATAAGCTAAATTATATTTATTTATTTTTTGAGACAGAGCCTCAAGCTGTCACCCTGAATAGGGTGCTGTGGCATCACAGCTCACAGCAACCTCCAACTCCTGGGCTAGAGCAATTTTCCTGCCTCTGCCTCCCAAGTAGCTGGGACTACAGGCGCCCGCCACCATCCTCAGTTATTTTTTTGTGTGTGTTGCAGTTTGGCCGGGGCCGAATTCGAACCCCACACCCTCTGTATATGGGGCTGGCGCCCTAACCACTGAACTACAGGTGCGTGCCCCCCCCCAACTTACCTTTTTTTTTTTTTTCTTCTTCTTTTTTTTTTCCCGTAGAGACAGAGTCTCACTATATCGCCCTCGGTAGAGTCTACTCTTTATAGACATTTTAGGCATCACAGCTCACAGAAACCTCCAACACCTGGGCTTAGGCGATTGTCTTGTCTCAGCCTCCCACGTAGTTTGGGACTACAGGCACCTGCCACAACACCCGGCCATTTTTTTTGTTGTAGTTTGGGCGGAGTGGGGATGAACCCATCACATCACTCTTGGTATATGGGGCTAGCACTATACTCACTAAGCCACAGGTGCTGCCCATATTAAGCATTTTTGATAAATGTAACTATAGATATTGAAAAAAGCTCTTAGGTTTACCATCTGTATCATGGAACACTTTAATGAAACGAAGAGCATCTTGATAATCAAATATTTATTTCCAGTCTTCTATATCTTGGAACCAGCTCTAGGAAAAAAATGTTTTTAGTGAGAAATAAAGGAATAATTTAAGATTTCTCATGGATTTCTTATAGCATTGAGATAGTAATTATAATATTGGTATTCTACTTTTATTCAAAGGTAGGGAATTTTTTTTCTATAGTTGTAAATTTTTATTTCTTACAAATATAATTTTTTTGTTTTGGGGTTTTTTTATTGCACTTTGGCTGTGGCTGGGTTTGAACCCGCCACCTCCAGCATATGGGACCGATGCCCTACCCCTTTGAGCCACAGGTGTCACCCACATGTATAACTTTTAAAGTAAGGAAGGGGGCTCAGATTGGTTTCATTTAAGAGAATGTTTTTAAGATATAGTATTTTATATCCAAACAAACAGAAGTTTTTCTTTTTATTATATGGCTCCTCATTGGAGTAGTATCAAAATTGAATAGGAAGAGAAAATTTATCAATTGAAAGTATGTTAGTTAGTTTACAAAAATGAACACACGGCCAGGTGAGGTGGCTCATGCCTGTAATCCCAGCAATCTTCAAGGCCGAGGTGGGTGGATTGCCTGAGCTCACAGGTTCAAGACCAGCCAAGCCAGAGCCAGACCCTGTCTCTAAAAATAGCCAGGTGTTGTGCCAGGAGGCTGAGGCAAGAAAATTGCTTGAGGTCAAGAGTTAGAGGTTGCTGTGAGCTGTTACAACAGGATACTCTACTTAAGACGACAAGGTGAGACTCTGTTTCAAAAGAAAGACAACAAAAACAAACACAAGTATGAACACAATTTTCCCTGGTTGTCCAGTGGTTAGGATTAAAAATTTGTACAAAAAAAAAACATATGAACACAACTTAATGTCCATTGCTTACCTTGGGCAATGAAGTAAGATAGAATATAACAAGAAGCTTTAATATTAAAAATAAATGCAACTGGCTTGGTGCCTACAGCTTAAGCGGCTAAGGCACCGACCACATACACCAGAGCTGGCAGGTTCAAATCCAGCCCAGGCCCACCAAACAACAACAATTACAACCAAAAAATAGCCAGGTGATGTGGTGGGCACCTGTAGTCCCAGCTACTTTGGAGGCTGAGACAAGAGAATCACGTAAGCCCAGGACTGGGAGGTTGCTGTGACCTGTGACACCTCAGCACTCTACCCAGGGCAACAGCTTGAGGCTCTGTCTCACTGTGTTACCCTCCATAGAGTACAGTGCCCTGTGGCGTCACAGCTCACAGCAAACTCCAACTCTTGGGCTTAGGTGATTCTCTTGCCTCTGCTTCCTGAGTAGCTGGGACTACAGGCGCCTACCACAACGCCTGGCTATTTTTTGTTGCAGTTTGGCCGGGACTGAGTTCGAACCCACCACCCTCCATATATGAGTCCGGCACCCTACTCATTGAGCCACAGGAACTGCCCAAAAAATATATGTAACCATTTTATAATATTTTTTTATTGGGCAGCGTGCATAGCTCACTGGCCACATACACAGAGGCTTTTAGGTTTGAACCCAGCCCAGGGCCAGCTAAAAGAACAATGACAAATGCAACAACAAAAAAAATATACGGGCATTGTGGTGGGCACCTGGAGTCCCAGCTTCTTGGGACGGTGAAGCAAGAGAATCACTTAAGCCCAAGACTTTGAGGTTGCTGTGGGTTATGCCACAACATTCTACCAAGGGTGACATAGTGAGACTCATATTTTATTTACAAAATCAACACAATTATTTTGGTTTCCTTACACACAAATGATATGTTATTAGAATTAAATACAGTTAGATACCTTGATATATTCATCCAAGATTAAAAGATCATGGGTAATCGATTGAAAATCAAATGGGAACACGTATTCCTTTCCTAATGGCAACATAAAGAATTAGTAATAACTAATGTGCATTTGGACATCCTATATTTCCCATTTCATGTCTTCTTTCTATCAGGTTTGTACATTAACACGGGAAGATAACCGTGCCTTGGGTGTTATTCCACAAGATGAGCAGCTGCATGTGCTACCTCTTTATAAACTTTCAGACACAGATGAGTTTGGGTCAAGGGAAGGAATGGATGCCAAGATCAGATCTGGGGCCATCGAGGTCCTCAAACCCCAGCGCAGAAAAAGAACACGTTTTACTCAGCCTGTTCCTCGTTCTGGTAAAAAGAGGGCTGCAATGATGACAGAGGTTCTTGCACATAAGATAAGAGCAGTGGAAAAGAAAGTCATTCCTAGAATGAAACGGAAGAATAACTCCACAGCAACAAGCCACAGTAAGCCTTCCTCACTGCCACTCTTAGGTGAGTCCTGTACAACCTGCTAGTTTTCTCAGTACAACTTTCATTGAAAGGGCTTGGATGGTCCCTTTCATGTTTTCCTTGACCTTTGCTTCTGTCTTAGTGATGAGACATTATGAAAAGGGAAATTTTAGAGCAAATAATAATTAACTCACTGTACTTGAATCAAATTTGTCTTTATTATTTTAGTTTGTTTAGAGTTAAAAGTCAAGACACTGAATATGTATTTATATATAGTATATTCCCAAACTAAAAGTGTTGGTAATTTTTTCCTACATATTAATTCATTCTTTGGTACAGATGAATGTCATTTCCTATTGTCCTTCTTTGGTTGCCTTTAGTATCCATTTTTTATTTTTAGTTAACACCACTTTTGATACTTTGTTGTTGAGGGTCTTTTATGACCTAATTTGAACTGCTTTAGCTGTTAGAACAGTTGTAATGAAACAGAAGGAAGATACTTCTGTAAAATAATTTTCCACTTAAAGCTGGGCATGGTGGCAGGCACCTGGGTCTCAGCTGCAGGAGTCAGAGGCAAGAGAATCACTTGAGCACAGGTGTTTGAGGTTGCTGTGAGCTATGACACTGTGGCACTCTTCCCCAGGGCAACTGAGTGAGACTGTCTCAAAAAAAAGAAAAGAAAAAGAAATCTTTTAAACTGGCTTCTGAATTCTTCAGTCATAATCCCAGTTGTCTTAGCTTTGGTAACTAGATGTGTCAGGCTCATCTTAAATAGCTCTGCCCTGTATCCAAAATCAGCCATGTCTCTAAGGAGCTACAGAAACAAATACATCACGAATTTATACTAATCTTCAAACTTAAAATGACAGGGTATTCCTTCTTTCTTTTATTCTTATTTTGATCAGAAAAGGGGTTTTATCTGACTTTGTGGGATGAAAGAAATGGCAGTACAGTCAATTATATAATGCTGGAAAGGATCAAACACAGTAACCTTGGAGGGGCAAAGTAGGAGAGTTATTCCTTGTTGCTTATATTAATAGCTCCATCTTACAGATATTATTTTTTCTTATTTTCCCTCCATCTTATTTTATAGATATTTAATTTAGGTTTCTTTTATGATTCACATGTCTACTTCCATGCTGCTTCTAAAAGGCAAGCATGTCTTCATCTGGTGTCATTTCCCAAAACTATGCTGATTAAAATATTTATCAATTTTGATATCATCTTTTGGCTAGTTTCTTAAAGCATATTTCCAGATATTAGTGGCCATAGTATAATACTTGGCCTTCTGTCCCTTTGAATCCTATTCATCCATCCTACTCTTTCCTTCCTGTTATTTAGTTTCTATTGACAGCTTGACCTTCATAATACTGAAGACGCCATAGATAATAGCACAGGTTTCCTGAGGTATCACTACTTGGGCTAAAAGTAATGAGATCTGGGCAGCACCTGCGGCTCAGTGATTAGGACGCCAACCCCATATACTGAGGGTAGAAGGTTCCATCCCAGCCCTGGCCAAACTACAACAAAAAAATGGCTGGGCGTTGTGACAGGCGTGCGCCTATAGTCCCAGTTACTCAGGAGGCTGAGGAAAGAGAATCTCCTAAGCCCAAGAGATGGCCGTTGCTGTGAGCTGTGATGCTACAGCACTCTACTGAGGGCGACAAAATGAGCCTCTGTCTCTAAAAAAAATAATTAATTTTAAAAAAGTAATGATCTTTCATGTCTCCAGGGTATACCATCTTAGAGGAGAATTGCAGATCTTCTGAAGGTGGTTGATGTTTACTTCTACTATATTATTAATTTAAAATTACTACTGCTTTACTTTCTTTTTTGTCTTCCTACACTTGGCTGCTTGTGCACTTCCAAAGTTTATTTTCTTTTTAAGGATTTTAAAACAGTGAGGATGTCCTCTAGAAAAATGTTGCCGTTTGTTCTTAGGTTTGTGCCAATCTGTGAAATTAACTCTCACTTGCCAGTATGATACTAATGACCTATCTACTTAGAAAGAAACAAAGCTGAAAAGCTCTTGCTTTTTAGGGTCACAATGTTTTTATTCTCTCTCACTCTCTCTCTCTCTCTCTCTCTCTCTCTCTCTCTCTCTATTTATTTATTTATTTATGGGTTTTGGCCGGGGCTGGGTTTGAACCCGCCACCTCCGGCATATGGGACTGGCGCCCTATCCCTTTGAGCCACAGGCGCCACCTTCTCTCTTTTTTTAAATGTTGGGTTTACTTTTTCCTTTTTTCTAGTTTATTTCTTTATTTCTTTTTTCTTTTTTTTTATTTTTGGAGATTTATTTTTAATTTTTCATTGCAGTTTTTGGCTGGGGCTGGGTTTGAACCCGCCACCTCCCTGAGTATGGGGCTGGTGCCCTACTCTTTTGAGCCACAGGCACCACCCCTATTGTTAGGGATTTATTGAGGATACAAGAAACCAGATTACACTGATTGCATTTGTTAGGTAAAGTCCCTCTTACAATACATTGTTTTTATTTTCAACCAAAAATTTTTGTATGACTTTCCTCTGCCTCTGTATTGACTTTGCCAGTTGTGATGCTTTCATTAGCTGGAAATGTTTATAGACTCTTGTTTCTACTTTTTCAAAAAAGAAGTTCTGCAATGCTTAGAATATATCTGAACTTCTCTTTAAATAGTTACATATTCTACATTATCATAGTATAGTACCTGCTCAGTATTCCAATGGTATAGTTGTGTTTTGTGCTTCATAGTCAATTAGATCATTCTAATGTTTTACTATTTTAAAGAATGAACACCCACTCTTTTCGATGAATCTTCACTCAGGATTACTTGCTATGGGAAGAATTCTTTATGATATTTAATTGTTCTTAGTGAATGTGGTTAGAAACAAATAGAACAAAACTGGCCAACATCAATGTTTTGTTATATTCTCTATACTTCTTTTATTAAAATATTTTTTATTTGGATTTATTGAGGGTATAAAGAATTAGGTTACAGTGATTACATTTGTTAGGTAAAGTCCCTCTTGTAACTGTCCTGCCCCAAGAGTTGTGCCATGCACTGTGACATTTTGTCCCCCTCCTTCCTTCCTTCCTTCTCCCTGCTCCCTCAGTCTCCTACCCCCCACGACTTATTAGATCATCTATTGCCTTCATATTAGAGTACATTGGATTCTTCTCCATTCTTGGGATGCTTTACAGAGAAGAATGTGTTCCAACTCAGTCCAGGTTAATACAAAAAATATAAAGTCTCCATGACATACACGTACCACAGCTTGTTAATCCATTCCTGGGTTGGTGGGAATTTAGGTTGTTTCCACATTTGGGCAATTGTAAATCAACCTGCGATAAACAGTCTAGTGCAAATTTTTTTTCTGCTGGGTGGAAGCCTAGTAAATGGGATTGCAAGACCTTAAAATACTTCTTAAGACAACATCTATAAAAAGTAGTTTGTATTGATCTTCACATTTGGTGTCGTTTTCTCTGTTTAGGGAATAAAACTGAGACAGTGCAACCTGAAATAAAAAGTGAAACGGAACCCCATTTTATCTTTAAAGTTTCAGACAACACTAAAACCTATTCCCTGATGCCATCCACTCCTCACCCACCAAAGGAAGCAAATCTATCTCCAGGTTTCTCCTGCTCCCTGAAGACTGCTCCGGCCACCACAACTACATTAAAGAATGATGCAAAAGCCTCCCAGGTGTTTTCAGAAAGGAATGTCCTATCCCACTGCACAACGCCTTGTGAAAGCCACAGCGGTGCCCATGCAGCTGCTGGAGAATGCACTGGAATTGCACAGTCCCGTGAAATGTCCCCTCTTCCCACCCTGTCTACACCTGGGACAGATTCCTTAGTTTTCTCTGAGCCTCCCACTGGTCCACCCGAGCAGCCAAATCAGCAGTCTTCATTCCTCCCCTCCCCTCATGACCTTGCTTCCTCCCTGATAGGAGATGATGAGCAGCATTCTGAAGCAGATGAGCCCCTGTCAGATGAGCCTCTCTCTGAGGAGCCCCTGTCCCAGCCTGAAGAGAAACTGCCCCATATTGATGAGTATTGGTCAGACAGCGAGCACATCTTCTCGGATCCCAATATTGGCGGGGTGGCAATCGCGCCTGCACACGGTTCAGTTTTAATTGAATGTGCCCGACGGGAGCTTCATGCTACAACTCCCGTTGAGCACCCAAACCGTAATCATCCTACTCGCCTCTCCCTTGTTTTTTACCAGCACAAAAACCTGAATAAGCCCCAACATGGTTTTGAACTGAACAAGATAAAGTTTGAAGCTAAAGAAGCTAAGAATAAGAAGATGAAAGCCTCAGAGCAGAAAGACCAGGCAGCTAATGAGGGTCCTGAATTGTCCTCTGGAGTAAATGAATCAAACCAAATTCCTTCTCGTAAAGCATTAACATTAACCCGTGACAATGTTGTCACCGTGTCCCCTTATGCTCTCACACATGTTGCAGGGCCCTACAACCACTGGGTCTGAATGCTTTCCCTCCCCTCTTAATGCCTTTTGCTACTTCTGTGTATTTTTTCAAGGTGCTGTTAAGAGAAAGTCATGTTGTGGTTTACTATATCTTCATCTCACCCATT
Source organism: Loris lydekkerianus (assembly GCA_963574355.1). Taxonomy (NCBI): domain Eukaryota; kingdom Metazoa; phylum Chordata; class Mammalia; order Primates; family Lorisidae; genus Loris; species Loris lydekkerianus. The sequence goes on along the minus strand of CAUYPK010161071.1, from coordinate 20,977 downwards.
TCAAGTCAGAGGTAAAAAAAAAAAAAAAAAAAAAGAATGCGGTGGGTATTCTTAACTGTGACTATATTTTGACAATTGGTAGAAGGTGCACATTTTAAGCAAAAATAAAAGTTTTATAGTTTTAAATACATAAAGGAAATGTTTTGGTTAGGTGTTAACCTTGATAGAATCACTCAGTTTGGTGCTTTAAATTAAGTCTGTTTACTATGAAACAAGAGTCATTTTTAGAGGATTTTTAACAGGTTCTATGATGAAAAATCAAGATACACAGTGTTAACTCTACACAGCTCCTGGTGCTTAACCACATCGACACAGTTAAAAATAAGCTGAATTATTATTTGATGGTGCCATTGTTCCAGCATCTTCCAATCATTGCTAGAGAATCCACATATTCCTTTGAAATAAACGTATGAAATGTTTTCTCAAATTTCTCCTGTAAAAAGTAATTCATTATTGTTAGTAATGGTTGGAGGCTATTCAGAAATTGTAAATATATATTTTAAAAGCACTTTCTATTTTTAAAAGTAACTTGAAATAATAGAGTATAAGAATCCTATTGTCTATTGTTTGCATATTTGCATACAAGAGAAATCATTTACCTTTGCTGTGTAGAGTTCCATCTTGTTAACTGCAATATGTATTCTAATCACATGGTTTGTGTTCTTTTTATGTGTCCTTTCACATTCTCAAATATTAGCTATTTATAGCATACAAAATCGCTAATGCAAAAATTGTAAATAATCTCTCACTGAAATTAGAAAACATCACCGGTATTGATTAACATTTTCTTTGTTTCGAATTGAGTGTCTCTTCTGGCTTATTCAGAAAAAATGTTCTCAATTTCCTTTCACTCCAGCTTTCTCAATATGATCTATGAGAATGGTGTCACCAAAAGAGATGATGAGATAGAATAGGTTTCAGAAGAGTCAGATGTTCCTAATGTTTCAAGGTGATAAAAATCTAAATTAAGTTGCCAGAACTGTATCCATCCCAAATTGCCTTATTCTGAAAATCTGGTACAGAATAATAAAATGTAGAAATCTTTAGAAAACAAATTTTTTATCAAAAATCCTCCCCTCTCTTACCCCAGTTGAACAGTAGAAATGGTTTTATAAACATGGTTTTGTCTGTTAAAGGCTAATCTGTTCATTTGTCTTAGCATATTATATTTGGGAAAATGATTACTTGTTATAATTGCCTGTTTTCTAGGTAACAGGAACACAGGCATTTTGTTCATCCCCCCCCATTATTTTACTGACTTATTTAAGGCAAAACAAAAGGGATTACCCAAACAACATGTTTAGAATGAACTCTCAATGAAATACTTGATTCTGTTAAAATGTAGAGGTGCTATAACATTCAAAGTGTCAGATTCCTCGGGAGTATGGAAAACCTAATGGTGCTTCTCCCTTGGAAATGCCATAGGAAGCCCACAACCGCTTATACTCAAAATTTTGGTGCAAAAGCAAACAGTTCCAGTAAGCTCTCTAAGGAAAAACATGTTGTAACTTATTTAAAATATATATGGTGCAAAGTATCAGTTTCAAGCTTTTGACTAAACCAAGTAAAGGAATATGAAGGGATTGTAAATAGCAAAATGTCCATTGACAGACCATCATCCTGTACTTGCAGATATCTGCTTCTTGAATATGTAAAATAGGGTAATTCATTTACTTGTTTTAGTATTTTGTGTGCCTTAGATTTCCGTTTTAAAACATGTATATTTTTGTGAGCCTAAGGTTTCTTATGCATATAAGTATATAAATAAGTGATCATTTATTGCTTCAGCTGCTTCAGTGAGATATTTACTAGTATTAGATTATCAGGAATACACCCTTGGTGATATTACCTTTTAGATTTTAGGCCTTAGCACCCACTAGAAATGATTTCCTCATCCAATTTAATGGATAAAGTTTTATGGCCCTTTATCCATCCAGCCATGTTCCAGCCTACACTTAACTGAAAACCTGAAAATTTTCAGTATCATTTTTGTTTTTCTTTGCATTTTTTTATTTGTTTTCATGATGGCTTGTAAAGGCTAGTCAAGTAAAAGCAGTGAGAGTGGAAAAGAAACCTGTAACTAGTTCTGATCAGTGATTTATAAACACCAAACACCACTGCCACTTTTACTTTCTTGTGAAGCATCACCTATAACATAGTGAACTTGAAGAACTAAGAATTATAAATATTTTTAAAGGAAATAACAAATTACCTTAAACAATTGTGATAATAGGTCTACCATTTTCCAAATCAATTTATCTCTGCCTTTAAATAAGTTTCTTAACAATTTAATCATTAAACACCAGTGTTCAATTATGGAACTATTAGGAATTGTGAATCTTGTTGCAGTTTACTAAAGAAGCTAAAATACCTAGTCTCAACTCAAATGTTTCCATTCCATTGCTGTATTTAACATCATGAATGGACTGCCTACCCTGTTTTCTCTCCTGTAGGAACCACATTAGATTCCTACTTTGGACTCTATTTCCTAATTTTAATAGTTCCTGGTCCCATTCCCTGTCCTGTGATTTTAAAACAGCTTGTGCTTATTCAGTGTTCTGGCACATTGTGATTGTATGGTGGCTATACTGCTTTTAGTATGCTCTTCCTCATGAAACAAGGAAATAAATTTATTTGAAATGACAATTTCACTCCTAAAACTGACCATCTAACATTTCTTCCCCTCTTGTTTTATTGCGATGATCTCCTTTTCTTATCTTGTATAGTACTCAAATTGGGTTTTAAATCTTCTGCATTTGTCCATGTTATAGTCATTGAATTCATTGATACTAGACCTCTGTTAGCCCACTTCATTCAAAGTATGTTGCAAAGTTACCAGCGCCTGCCTGTTAGGGAATCCTACAAACTCCTGCCCCTCAAATCCATTTCAATGGTTCTTTGGCCATTGTTAAAATTTCTTGTTTTCTTGCACTTGTCAGACTTGCATCTTTTTTCCATTTCATCCACACAGTACAAAATAAGCCATATCATAAACATAATGAAATATATTATTGAAAAGTGAGGCTATCTGAAAATGTATATTCTAGGTAAATTGGTGTAACATGTTTACATCTCAAATAACTTTCCAACATAAAGTCTGCATGTGGATGAAATAGTTTTCTTAAATATAGAACATCAATTAGATGAGATCCATAATCAATTTACTTAAGGCATAACACCAGTACATACTTAATTGAACGCATGCCCTTGTGTAAATGATCTACTGTTTTAATTTACATGAAGTAACCTACTTTCTAACATTACTCCAGTGGACCTCTACTTATTATCATTTCATAATAGCATGCGTGAAAATAACCCTAACCTCTTTTTAAACAAAAATTAACTTTTTAACCTGAGACAAAGTTATGACATTATTGCATGACAACTTTCACCAATAGTGGGCACAGCATATGATATGCAGGTGCCAACTAAATCAGTAGCTGTGTGCAACCTTTATAGTTACCTTCAATTTCACATCTCCATGCACAAATCTTTTTTTGTCTCAAATCTGACACAACTATAAGCTTTGATCTGTGGAAATTTATGACAAAACAATTGTGAAATGAGGTGATACGGTAGTGGGCTCTCAAAGTGGTGAAAGCCACCTTAGAAATAATAGTTCAATCACTGGGGCCAGTAGAGGTTTTTAATTCCCCTGGAACTTTAAGCATATGTAAGAAGTTAGGAAAGATTGGATTTTTGAAACAAGTAAAGGATATTTCCACTGTATATACTACCTAGACGTAATTGTACAGTCTATTCATTCCCCTAAACTAGTTAGCCTCACAATTAAGTCCTAGCATAGTGTGTTTTGATGTGGTGTCTACATGAATTGGAGTTCTATTGTACTGTGCATAGCTCCTAAGCTTGCCCATGTTGTATAGAACTTGTAATTGTTTTCATGTCTCTTTGAGAGAGGGTCTCTGTCACCCTGGATAGAGTGCTATGGCATCATTATAGCTCACAACTTCAAACTCTTGGGCTTGAGCAATTCTCTTGTCTCAGCCTCCTATGTAGCTGGGACTACAGGCATGTACCACTGTAGTGGGCTACTTTTTCTGAGTAGACATGGGGTCCCAATCTTTCTCAGGCTGGTCCCCAACTCCTGACTTTAGATGATCCTCTTGCCTGGGCCTCTCAGAGTGCTAGGATTACAGGCGTGAGCATCTCACCTGGCCTTGAACTTACTTGTAACACCAGTCATAGGACACCACTTAACCACGACATGTAATCACTACATGGTTGCTGAAGGGAATCTGGATTTATCAGAAGTGTGCTCCATGTTGAGCTTTCTACTAACAGCTTTAGCGAATGATATAACCTAGCCGGCGCCTGTGGCTCAGTGAGTAGGAGGCCTGTCCCATATACCGAGGGTGGCGGTAAAACTGCAAAAAAAAAAAAAGGCCTGTCCCATATACCAAGGGTGGCCAAACTGCAAAAAAAAAAAAAACAAACACAAAATAGCTGAGCATTGTGGGGCACCTGTGGTCCCAGCTACTTGGGAGCCTGAGGCGAGAGTATCGCCTATGCTCAAGAGCTGGAGGTTGCTGCGAGCTGTGACACCATGGCACTCTACCAAGGGCTACATGAGACTCTTAAAAAAAAAAAGAAAACAATGTAAACCACGGCTCAGGAATGCAACTCAGAAAGTTGGAATCTGTATGTCCATTGGAAGCAAAAATTGTGTGTTTTTAAAATTTATTTAGATTCATTGCCATGGATTCATTATATAAAATAGAAACTGAATTCCTCTGTTAATTTCTGAAAATTTTGAGGTGGACTTTCTGTAGGATATCTCTATTTCCGTCCACCTTGAACTCTACAAACTCGAGTTCTCTGTCTTCTAGTATCTGGATGATGTTATTTCCTTTTTCTTTTGGACTCTCAATTAAATACCATTATTTGCTTTGAAAGGCATATATTTTATTCCCTCAAGCAATCCAAAGATAATCCTTATTTTGCTCCTCATTTTCTTTCTTTTTTTTTTTGTAGAGACAGTCTCACTTTGTCACCCTCAGTAGAGTGCCGTGGCGTCACAACAACCTCCAGCTCCTGGGCTTAGGTGATTCTCTTGCCTCAGCCTCCCAAGTAGCTGGGAATACAGGCACCTGCTACAATGCCTGGCTATTTTTTTGTTGCAGTTTGACCGGGCCTGGGTTTGAACCCACCACCCTGGGTATATGGGGCTGGCACTCTACCCACTGAGCCACAGGCGCTGCCCTTGCTCCTCATTTTTAAGGGCCCTATAGTGTGCTGAAACTTCTCTTTTGGTAATATGCAGCATTTACTATTTTTTCACAATATTTAATATTCCTAGCTGTAAAATTCCATCATTAAGTCTATTTATCATTGGCTGCAAAACCCCCAATCCTTCCTGGAACATAAGTTTTCTGGTTTGTTCAGCTGTAGATGTCCTATGTTCAAGCAAAACTTGGTCCAATATAGGAATATTATTATCAGATATAAAACATAACAGTTGGCTCAGCGCCTGTGGCTCTAGCAGCTAAGGCGCCAGCAACATACACCTGAGCTAGTGGGTTCAAATCCAGCCCGGGCCCACCAAAAAATGACGGCTGCAACCAAAAAATAGCTGGGCATTGTGGGGGGGCACCTGTAATCCCAACTACTTGGGAGGCGGAGGCAGAAGAGTCGCGTGAGCCCAGGAGTTTGAGGTTGCTGTGACCTGTGACACCTCGGCACTCTACCCAGGGCAACAGCTTGAGGCTCTGTCTCAAAAAAAAAAAAGTACTAGCTGATTGAACCCTTAAGTTTGACTATAACTTTGAAACTCCTTGCTTAACAGTATAAACCTAGTTTTCCCAACAATAAAAATTTTGTCCCTAGCAACTGTTACATAAGGCATTCTCTTTTGTCTTGTTCATAAGAAAGAAATCTTGCAACTGTCAGAATGTTTTTCATTTTAGCGGAACCAACATCGTAAAGTAATTTGGTTTCTTCTCCAGTTGGCAAAGTATGAACCTTAAAGTCCTTAACCAGCAATTCTCCATGTTTTTCTTTGCTCTTTTTACTGAAGCTGCAGTCTTACTAAGTACCCTCTCATTCTTTTTATGGTTTTTATTTTCTCTTCAGGTTTTCTTTAAATTAAAATCATCTACCTGTTGCCTTTCCATTTCTCTGTCCTGTCTCCATTACCCAGATACCCTACATGAATATACATGGTTCATTTTAAGAATAGCAGTGATCTTGGTCAAGTTGTCTTTCCCGGTCTTTTAAAATAAGGTCTCAGAAGTCCCTTGAGGTGTAATGCCCTAAGGAACCAAAAGCTTTCATTCAACTTGTTTTCAGGTACAGGGAAATTCAGTTTTTAGGAGTAGCTAAGAAGTCACAAGATCAAGGTTAATAATCCGAGTGCTCTCCCTCTACCTATCCCAATAATGTTTTACTCTTTGTATTAGTGTTGGAGTATTTTATATACAAATTGCATAAGAAGTTAAATATTTTAAGTATATTTCTGTATGGCTTTGTTATTTCTAATGGAAATATGCCCCTTTGGAATTCTTTTGTTGTTGGCAGTAATAGGAGCTATTCTATCTCAATGAGAAAGGTTAAAAAATGAATTGGAGGTAATTGGAAGAGGGAATAAGAAAGCCATCACAATGTGTTTTCTGAAAATAAGGAGAAATTAAGGGGCAGAAAGGAGGGACAATTGTGCTCCCAGCAGTAGAGTTCACTCTTCCTAGCTTAAGAGCAAGAAATATTTTTAATATTTCTTCTCTCTACTCCATAATCTATCTGGGAAAATTGCTGGAAAAAATGAGGAATCACTTTGAAAGCAAATAAGGTAGTAATAAAAAAGTATAATCCTTATACATTATAGTATTTTAGGTTATTAAACTACTCTGCTGTGTGCAACCTTTTCTCCTCAGTACTGAGGGTTAGACAGGCAAGGGACTTTTAAATGGGAAGAATAGCGAATGGCAGTGGCAGGCTCCAATCACAGCTAGTTAATCAATTGAAAGTAAAACATTTGGCCAGGAGTGGTGGCTCACGCCTGTAATCCTAGCACTCTGGGAGACCAAGTCAGATAGATTCCTTGAGCTCACAGGTTTGAACCAGCCTGAGCAAGAGTGAGATCTGTCTCTACTAAAAATGAAACACTGAGGTAAGGGGATAACTTGAGCCCCAGAATTTGTGGTTGCTGTGAGCTATGACACTACAGCACTCTACCAAGGATGACAAAGTGATACTCTGTCTCCAAAAAATAAATAAATAAAATAAAACATTTAATATCTGTAGACTGCTAAATGCATTTCTGTACCATAAGCAAAGACTTAAGGGTTTCTACTCTTAAGTAGAGTAGAAAAATTTACTCTTAAGTAAATTTGTCAGACCTGATCTGAGCATAATCTAAAATCTTATTTGCAAAACATATTTCTTATTATCTTTCCATTATTTATTAGCCGACTGTTCTCTCATGCATACTAAAGAAAGTCTCACAAATTTCCTAATTTCTGCATTAGTGTTTCAATTTACAAAGTTTTATAATTTTTTCTCCTTAGAAAAGCTCTTTTCATAAAGGAAATCCCTGTACAACTAAAACGGGGAAATCTTCTAAATATATTTCTTAAACATTGCTTTAACAAAGATTAAGGTAAGCATGTCACAATCAAAATTTAATGTATTAGTTATACTGACATGCAGACTTCTTGAAGTAAATGTGCTAGGTCAACATTATATTTCCCAGCCCCTTATGGTAAAAATGCAAACTTGTCAGCATCTCTTAAGAAATAGTACTGTCTCCTACTTATTTGAATCTGTTTTGTTTTGGTTTTTGTCCTGCTTTGTGTCCAGCCACATAAAATCTGTGGATCGATGGATGAATATACCTTTGCCCAGAGAATTAAAAAAAAATAATGAGATATATTTGTAAAGTTTTTAGTAACCTCTTTGTAGTAATAACTATAATTTTATAATTATATTTACAACTATAAAGAGGTAGGTTATTTGGCTATCCTGTTAGCACATTCTGGGTCATTAAAAAAATAGGCCAAACTGCTCTAAATATTCCAATTCCCCTTTTGGTAATTCAGTTCCGTACCCACCTCTGTGATGAAATGGCTGACAACTAGGACTTTACAAAAATAGGTGTTTAAAAAACGTTAAATATTTGTATTGCAATGTGTCTTTTTTTGTTAACTTTTATGAGATAACATTGTGATAGGTGCTTTAAGAGAAATATTTTTCCAGTAATGGTTTATAGTAAAAACTGAGGGCAGCTTTTGCATTGTAATGTATGGGTGGATGGTCATATTTGGGTTACTAAGAAATCTGGTGTTCCCTAACAAAAAATTTGCAAAAATACTTGGTAGGAAGAAAATATCAATTTCTAGGTTTGTTCATTTTCTCTCTTGCACTATGGTTATTACCAAGTAATTTTCCCTTTGTTCAAAGAAGAATCTAAACACTTCTTATTGGCAGGAGTAAAATATTCATAGATTCTTCACCATGGTGAAATAGAGTAGTGCTGACTTCTCAGTGCAGAAATAGCAATTTCTTAAGTTAATATTCCTGTCTTCTGGCTGGGTGAAGTGGCTCACACCTGTAATCTAGCACACTGGGAGGCCAAGGTGGGTAGATTGCCTGAGCTCACAGGTTTGAGACCAGCTTGAGCAACAGCAAGACCCCGTCTCTAAAAATATCCGGGTGTTGTGGCGGGCGCCTGTAGGCCCAGCTACTTGGGAGGCTGAGACAAGAGAATCACTTGAGCCTAAGAGTTTGAGGTTGTTGTGAGCTATGACATCACAGCACTCTACAGAGGGCGACAAAGTGAGACTCTTGTCTCCAAAAAAAAAAAAAAAAAAAAAAAAAATCCTATCTTCTAGCTGACTTCTTTTTCTCTTTGGGGTGTATTTGCTATTTATTTTTTACCTTTGATTTTTTTGCTTTGGAGGATTTATTTTTACCTATTGCCGTCCTACTGTATTAAATATCCTGTACAATGAAATAACTTAGCAAGGAAATGCTTTTAAAACTCAACAAAGTCCGTTTTTAAGTTTTAGTATATGCAGGAAACAGTTTTTAAAGAAAGCACTTCACCATGTAGAAGGGAAAGAGATAATTATGATGATTTCAATTCAATGATCAACAATTAGTCCTCTACAAACAAGGGAACACTTACTAGCAGTACTTGAAGACTTGTAAGTTGGAATTGCATGTTACTTGAAAGATCTAATTAAGCTAAATTTTGGTGCACAGCAGTTGTACATGATTTCATGTTTATGTAGCAAAATGCATTGAAATGTTATTAGTATTGAAACATACATGTAAAGATAGTTGTGGAAATTGTTCTATTTTCCTTGTGTGTCTCAGTTGTTTAGAACATAAAGGTTTTTTTTTTAATTGTTCTAACTGAATAAGGCTAAATGAATACTGTAATTGAAAATATATTTTAAATCTTTGTCATGAGTTTTTTAAAAAAACTATTGCGAATTGTATCATTCCTGATTACACAGAACTTTGTGGGTGGTTTTAAATAAATTTTATACTTCTATTTTGCACCTGATAGTCTAATTTTTCTTTCCTCTTAAAAATCATATTTAAAAATTTTGATAATCAATACAATTTACACATCTAAACTACAAAGGACTATACGATTTAATATTTGGAGATGACCATAAATATAGATCAGTTTGCCACAAAACCAAAATGCCCAGCATTTGTAGAATCCTTATACATGTATGCCAGAAACCTCAATTTTTATGTAAATTATTTAATTCCCATGGTGATGATGTTAAGTAAGGAATCTTATCAGCTCCATTTTATAGATCAATTCTGAAGCTTGCAGTTATTCAGTTCACAGCACTAGTATTTGGCAGAGCTGTTACTCAACTCATGTCCTAACTTAAGTTTATCATTTCAATAAACTTAATTTTCAATACAGTTTGTCAGCAGCATTTTCTTTTCTTTTTCCTTCTTTCTTTCCTTCTTTCCTCCCTCCCGCCCTCCCTCCTTCCTTCCTTCCTTCTTTCTGTTTTTGAGGTGGAATGTCACTTTGGCACCTTTGGTAGAGTGCCATGGCCTCATAGCTCACAGCAACCTCTTGGACTCAAATGATTCTCTTGCCTCAGCCTCCTGAGTAGCTGGGGCTATAGGTGCCTGACACAACACCCAGCTGTTTTTAGAGGGGGAGGTCTTCCTCTTGCTCAAGCATTCCATCTGCCTCAACCTCCCAGAGTACTAGGATTACAGGTGTGAGCCACAAGCCAAGCTCTTACTTCCTTTCCTTTCCTTTCTTTTTCTTTCTTCTTTTTTTCTGAGACAGTCTCACTTTGTCACCCTCTGTAGAGTACTGTAACATAACAGCTCACAGCAACTTCTAACTCTTGGGCTTAAGTGATTCTCTTGACTCAGCCTCGCCTCCCAAGTAGCTGGGACTATAGGCACCTGCCACACCACCTGGCTAAACCCGTTATTTTAATGTGCTCCAGACAACAGCCTGAACAATATTTGAAAACAGAACTTGGAACATGGCAGCACCCAATTTAAGCAGATGAGGATCTGAAGGCAGAGCCAGGTAACAAGTTCAAAGGTTTTCTTTTTTTTTTCAGACAGACTCTCACTTTGTCACCCTGGGTAGAGTGCCATGGCGACATAGCCCACAGCAACCACAAACCACACTGGGCTTCCCAGTGTCCATAGTATGGAAACATAACTCCTTACTTAGGTATGCAGGGATCTAGGTGAGCTGGCTCCTGTCAACCTGTCTGCTTCCCTCTGCTATGCTCCAGTTACCCTGAGCTTCTACAATACCTTGAACAGGCCATACTTTTCTTTGATATAAAACCTTTGAACTTACCAGATGCAGTGGTTCATGCTTGTAATTCTGGCACTCTGGGAGGCTGAGGCGGATGGATTGCCTGAACACAGGAGTTCAAGACTAGCCTCAGCCGGAGCGACATCACGTCTCTACTAAAAACTGAAAAACTAGCTTGGCATTTTGGCCAATTTAGCCCCAGACACTCAGAAGGCCAAGGTAAGAGGATCACTTGATCCCAAGAGTTTGAGGTTGCTGTGAGCTATGACACTATAGCACTTCACCCAGGGTGACAGAGTGAGACTCTGTCTCAAAAAAAAAAAAAAGAAAAAGAAAAAGAAAAGGCCGGGTGCAGTGGCTCACTCCTGTAATCCTAGCACCCAAGGAGGCCAAGGTGCATGGATTGCTTGAGCTTATGAGTTTGAGACCAGCCTAAGCAAAAGCAAGATCACCATCTCTACTAAAAATAGAATAACTGAGGCAAGAGGATTGCTTGAGCCCAAGAGTTGGAGTCGGAGGTTGCTGTGAGCTATGATGCTACTGCACTCTACCCAGGGAGACCACTTGAGACTCTGCCTCACTGTGGCTCACACTTGTAATTCTAGCACTCTGGGAGGCCAAGGTGGGTGGATTGCCTGAGCTCACAGGTTCAAGACCAGCCTAAGGAAGAGTGAGAGACCTCGTCTCTAAAAATAGCCAGGTGTTGTGGCAGGTGCCTATAGTCCCAGCTACTCAGGAAGCTGAGACAAGAGAATCACTTGAGTGAGCCCAAGAGTTTGTGGTTGCTGTGAGCTATGTTGCCATGGCACTCTACCCAGGGTGACAAAGTGAGACTGTCTCAAAAAAAAAAAAAAAAAAAATAACCTTTGAACTTGTTGCCTGGCTCTGCCTTCAGATCCTCATCTGCTTAGCTCTAAGTGTCATACCATTTTTTTGTTTGTTTGTTTTTTGTTTTTTTGTTGAAACAGAGTTCTACCCTATGCCCTGAGCAGAGTGCAATGGCGTCGTAGCTCACTGCAACCTCAGACTCTGGCTGTGGGCATCCTGCTGCCTCAGCCTCTGAAGCTGCTGGGATTACAGGCGCTGGCCACAGCACCCGGCTGGGTTTTTCCATTTTTTTCAAGAGTCAGGGTCTCACTCTTACTCAAACAAGCCTCAAGCTCTGACCTCAAGCAATCCTCCTGCCTGAGCCTCCCACAGTGCTGGGATTACAGGTGTGTCATACCATTTTTAATACCTAATACTTACATAGTATTTAAGTATGTGAATGTCCCATTCTTTGATCACTCTCAATTTTTGTTCTTTTTTTGGCAGTTTTTGGCCAAGGCTGGGCTTGAACCCACCACCTCCGGTCTATGGGGCCAGCGCCCTACTCCTTGAGCCATAGGCGCCACCCTGATCACTCTCGATTATTGAACAATTTCATTACTTCTAATTTTTTAATATATTAAACCTTACACTGCTGGGTTAAAGACAATGCAGCTTAATTTTTTTGAAATTATTTCATGGTGAGGAAATGCCATTATTACAAAATTCAGAAAGTACAAAAGGTAATAGAGGGTTAAAACAAATTATCTTCCTGCCTCTGTTGGAAAGTATTTATACTCAGTATGTTCTTGGCTATCAGTTATAGAATTTCCAACTGAAAGTGCTTTTTGTTTTTGGCTTTTTTTTAGACAGAGTCCTGCTCTATGCGCTGGGTAGAGTGCAATAGGATTATCATAATTCAAACTCCTGGGCTCAAGTGATACTCTTTTGTTGTTGTTGTTGTTTTAATTTTTTTTTTTTTTTTTTGCAGTTTTTAGCCCGGGCTGGATTTGAACCCACCACCTCTGGCATATGGGGCAGCACCCTACTCCATTGAGCCACAGGCACCACCCCCTAATTTTTTTTTTTTTTTTTTTTTTTTGAGACAGAGTCATGTTTTGTTGCCTTCAGTAGAGTGCCATGATGTCATATCTCATAGCAACCTCAAACTCAAGCAATCTTCTTGCCTCAGTCTCCCAGCCTCCCTTATGTAGCTGGGGCAAAAGGTGCCCATCACAACACCCATCTGTTTTGTTTTCTTTTTTAGAGACAGGGTCTTCCACTGCACCCAGCTCTACCAATGATTTTTTTTTTCCCCTCTTCTAGCTGTTTCTTAGTTTCCAAGTCTAGTCCCCTTTGCATGAACTTTATGTGCAGCAGGTTCTTGGACAGCTTGGTCTTTGCTTGGCTGCCACAGCTGGTCCAGCTCAGTGCACCTCTCCAGCCACAAATCCCACCACACATGCACCTCAAGTGATACTCTTGCCTAAGCCTCCCAAGTAACAGGGAGTACAGGCCTCCTGGCACATGCCACAACACACCATGATATCTGGCTAAATGTTTGATTTTTTAGTTAGAAGTGGGGTCTAGCTGTCACTCAGGCTGGTCTTGAACTCTTGACCTCAAGCTGTTGTCCCTCCTCATCCCCTCAGAGTGCTAGGATTACAGGATTGAGCCATCACACCTGGCCTTAAAGGTAGTAATTCTTAAGCAATAAACAGTACATTTGCTAACATAACAAAAGCTCTAGAGATCAGTAATTTCAGTGTTTTTATCAATTCAATGATATCAGAGTTTCAGATCCGTTTCTCTGCAATTTTCATGGTGTCAAGATAGCTATAGCAGTTTAGAGAATTATGACCTTTCTTGACTTTACCTAAAAGTACTAAAGAACAGTTTCTCCTCCAGTTTCTTTCTAATTAGGAAAAAAAAAACCCAGAAGCTACCAATATATGTCTCTTTATGCTTCCTTGGGCACATGCCCATGCCTAAACAAATCACCAGCAAAAAAAATTAATTATGGTATTTGGTTTAAACCAACCAATATTTACTTTCTAGGGCTAGAGAAGCCTGCTTCTCCTGAGGTAACAATACTTGAATAAAACGTGGGCTCTGTCAGGAAGGGAAGAAATGAGAAGCATGGGTATTGATAAGTACTCTTAGCCTCATAGTTCTTCCCAGAGGCCGTGCGGTTACAAGTTTTTTTTTGTATATCCACCCACAGGCATTCTGTGCATAAACAAGTACACTACACCTTTACTTTTCCTATTTTAATGTAATAATCCATATCAATGCATTTAGAGCTACCTTATCATTAACACCTCAATGATATATTTCATTGTTCCTTTTGATGGACATTTAAGTTTTCCCAGTCTTTTACATATGTATTATAAATGTTTATGATAAATATAGCCAAATTTCTCTCTGGAACTATCGCACCATTTTCCTAGCCCTTCGGGAGTGGAATGGTAGAATTTTCTAAAATATGATAAATGGCTTCATGCCTGTAGCACAGTGGTTACGGCACCAGTCTCATACACCAAAGTTGGCAGGTTCAAACCCAGCCCTGGCCAGCTAAAAAAAAACGACAAATGCAACAACAAACAGCCAGGCATTGTGGCAGGAGCCTGTAGTCTCAGCTACTTGGGAGGCTGAGGCAAGAGAATCTCTTAAACCCAAGAGTTTGAGGTTGCTGTGAGCTGTGACGACAAGGCACTCTATTGAGGGTGACAGAGTGAGACTTTGTCTCAAAAATAAATAAATAAAATAAAATATGGTAAACAGTATTTAGTCCAATAAGAACACAAACTATGCCGGCACTGCAGCTCACACCTGTAATCCCAGCACTATGGGAGGCTGAGGAGGGAGAATTGCTTGAGCTCAGGAGTTTGAGACTTGTCTGAGCTAGAGTGAGACCCCAACTCATAAAAAAATGAAAAACCTAGCCAAGTGCTGCAACGGTCTAGCAGCTTCTGGAGGTTAAGGCAGAGGGATGCCCACAGCCGTTGTCTGAGGTTGCAGTGAGCTATGACAATATTGTGCTCTGCTCAGGGCATAGGGTGGGACTCTGTGTCAACAACAACAAAAATTTTTAAAAGAACACAAACTGGGCAGAACCTGTGGTCCAGTGAGTAGGGCACCAGCCCCATATACCAACTCTGGCGGGTCCGAACCCGTCCCCAGCCAAACTGCAACAAAAAAATAGCTGGGCATTGGGGCGGGCACCTGTAGACCCAGCTACTTGGGAGGCTGAGGCAAGAGAATTGCCTAATCCAAAGAGCTGGAAGTTGCTGTGAGCTATGACACCTTGGCACTCTACCAAGGGTGAGGAAGTGAGACTGTCTCTAAAAAAAAAGAAAAACAAACACACATGCACAAATTATATTTACATGTTCCTGGAGAGACCCCAAATGATGCCAGAAAAAGCAAGACAGGCCATAAGCCACAGTGACCCTATCAACAGTGCAGTGCAGCTATCAACAGCAGTGCAGCTATCAACAGCAACTGACCACAGGAAACCCCAGTCCCTTCTCCACCTGCTGGGCCTCATTCCCAACCATAAATAATCTTTCTTGCCAGATGGCCAACTCTGCTCCAAGTGTCTATCAGGACCATATGAAAAATAAAACACATCTGGCTGGGCGAGGTAGCTTGTGCCTGTAATCCTAGCACTCTGGGAGGCCAAGGCTGGCGGATTGCCTGTGCTCATGAGATTGAGACCAGGCTGAGCTAGAAGCGAGACCATGTCTCTAAAAATAGCTGGGTGTTGTGGGTGCCTGTAGTCCCAGCTACTAGGGAGGCTGAGGCAAGAGGATCACTTGTGCCCAAGAATTTGAGGTTGCTATGAGCTATGATACCAAGACACTCTACCGAGGATGACAAAATGAGATTGTCTCAAAAATATATATATATCAAAATTAGCCAGGCTTGGCGGCGCCTGTGGCTCAGAGGAGTAGAGCACCAGCCCCATATGCCAGAGGTGGTGGGTTCAAACCTAGCCCTGGCCAAAAACTGTAAAAAATAAATAAATAAATAAATAAATAAAATAAATAAATAAATTTCAAAAAAAAAAAAAATTAGCCAGGCTTTGTGGCAGGTGCTTACAATCCCAGCTACTCAGGAGGCCGAGGAAAAAGGATTGCTTGGTCCCAGGAGTTTGAGGTTGCTGTGAGCTATGATAAAGCCACAGCACTCAACCCCACGGCAATGGAGTAACATTCAATATCAAAAAGAAAAAAAAATGCATTCTATCATAGTTTCTCTTGGTCACTACTCAAAATATAAGCCTCTCTGGTCATCCATTATCTCTTAAGTGATCATCCTAAATGTCTTTGCTAACGTGATCATTTATGTCCTTCACCTTTCTTCCTATCCTTTCAAGAAGTCATCTGGAATTCCCACACTGTAATCAGAAATCTTCCCTGTGGCAGCACCTGTAGCTCAGTGGGTAGGGCGCCAGCCACATACACCAGGGCTGCCAGGTTCGAACCTGGCCTGGACCTGCTAAACCACAATGACAACTACAATAGAAAACAACCAGGTGTTGTGGTGGGCGCCTATAGTCCCAGCTACTTGGGAAGCTGAGGCAAGAGAATCACTTAAGCCCAAGAGTTTGAGGTTGCTGTGAGCTGTGATGCCACAGCACTCTACCAAGGGTGACATAGTGAGACTCTGTCCCAAAAACAAAAACAAAAAACAAATGAACACTATGTGGGTGATATGCACACTAAAAGCCTTGACTTAAGTATTATCAAAGATATCCATGTAACAAAAACATTTGTACCCCCTTAACAAAAAAACAAAATCCCCCAAAACAGTAGTTTAAATACACACTTGTTTGATAGAAGAGGAAAAATGTCTTTTCCTTTTACCCTTTCAGGTTCTTATCTGGATTTCTGTAAAAACTGACAGATTAGGCTCAGCGCCTGTGGCTCAAGCAGCTAAGGCGCCAGCCACATACACCTGAGCTGCCGGGTTCGAATACAGCCCGGGCCTGCCAAACAACGATGACGGCTACAACCAAAAAAATAGCCAGGCGTTGTGGCAGGCGCCTGTAGTCCCAGCTACTTGGGAGGTGGAGGCAGGAGAATTGCTTGAGCCTAGGAATTGGAGGTTGTTGTAAGCTATGATGCCGCAGCACTCTACTGAGGGTGACAGCTTGAGGCTCTGTCTCAAAAAAAAACAAAAAAAAAAATGACAGATTAACTACAGAAAAACAATCAAAAGTTTATTAACATGTTTGTTCTGTATGTACATGAGAGAACTCGAACAAGTAACTCAAAGGTTTGATTTGAACTTGGGTTTATACGGCATCATAACAAAGGAACAATAATTTTTTTTTTTTTTTTTTGAGACAGAGTCTCACTTTGTAACCCTCAGTACAATGCTCTGGTGTCAACTCACAGCAACCTCAAACTCTTTTTTTTTAATTTTTTTTATTTTGAGACAGACTCTCATTATGTGGCCCTTGATGGAGTGATGTGGCATCATAGCTCACAGCAACCTCAAACTCTTGGGCTTAAGAGATTTTCTTGACTCAGACTCCCAAGTAGCTGGGACTACAGGCGCCCACCACGACACCTGGCTATTTTTTATGTTTTTTTTTTTGTTTTTTTTTTTTGACACAGCCTCAAGCTGTCACCCTGGGTAGGGTACCCTGCACAGCGCTTAAGTGATTCTCTTGCTTCAGCCTCCCAAGTAGCTGGGACTACAGTTGCCCACCACAATGCCTGGCTATTTCTTGTTTGTAGTTGTCATTGTTGTTTGGTAGGGCAGGGCTGGATTTGAACCCGCCAGCTCTTGTGTGTGTGGCTGGCACCTTAGCTCCAAACCTGGGCTATTTTTTAGAGATGGGGTCTCCCACTTGCTCAGGCTTGTCTTGAACACCTGAGCTCAGGCATTCCACCCTCCTCAGTCTCCCAGAGTATTAGGATTATAGGTGTAAGCCATCAGGCCTGGCCTAGGAACAATAATTTTAAAGACAAATGTCAGGACAAAGGAAAATGAGTTTTGGCTTTTAAGGATAGCAAACTGTGTGAAGGTAAATATTTGGGGGGAACTATAGAAGTAAGGTTTGTCTCCACATTCCTTTGGTGCAATCTCTGGGCTAATAAAAGTCTAGAGCAGGGGTCCTCAAACTGTGGCCTGAGGGCCACACCAGGCGGTGCTATTGTATTTGTTTCTGTTTTGTTTTTTTACTTCAAAATAAGATATGTGCAGTGTGCACAGGAATTTATTCATATATATATATTTTTTAACTATAGTCCGGCCCTCCAACAGTCTGAGGGACAGTGAACTGGCCCCCTGTTTAAAAAGTTTGAGGACCCCTGGTCTAGAGTCATATTTAGTAAAGGAAAAATCGTATCTTGCTTTAAGCAAAAAGGGGGAAGATGGTGAGAAATTTTCCTGCTTTTTATTTTTTTATTTTTTTGAGACATAGTCTCATTATGTTGCCCTCAGTAGAGTGCATGGCGTTACAGCTCACAGCAATCTCAAACTTTTGGGCTTAAGTGATTCTTGTGCCTCAGCCTCTCAAGCAGCTGGGACTAACAGGCGCCCACCACAACGCCCGGCTATATTTTGGTTGCGGTTGTCATTGTTTTGTTTTTTTTTTTGTAGAGACAGAATCTCACTTTACACCCTTGGTAGAGTGCCGTGACGTCACAGGACTCACAGCAACCTCCAGCTCTTAGGCTTCAGCGATTCTCCTGCCTCCGCCTCCCGAGCAGCTGGGACTACAGGCGCCCGCCACAACGCCCAGCTATTTTTTGGTTGCAGTTTGGTGGGGGCTGGGTTTGAACCCGCCACCCTCAGTATATGGGGCCAGAGCCCTACTCACTGAGCCACTGGCACCACCCAGCGGTCGTCATTGTTGAATAGGCTTGGGCCAGGATCGAACCTGTCAGCCTCGGTGTATGTGGCCGTCTCCCTAACCACTGAGCCATGGGCACTGAGCCTTTTCCTGCTTTTTAATTCTTTTTTTTTTTTTTTCATTTTTATAGAACTTTATTCAAATTAACATGAGGGTACAATATTTAGGTTACATTGTTTTCACGTCTAGGGCAGTTTCATTTGTAGAAGAGCCCCTCACCCAGGGGCGTGTTATACACCCTCACAATGTGCACATTAGGAGAGATACCGCCTCATGTCCTCCTTTCCTCCCTCTGCCATCGTCCTCCCCCAATCCCGCTTCCCTCTACCCCTGAACTTGACTATAATAGTGCTTTATTGTTCTTAGGAAAATGTAATTGTTTATATATTGATTTCATATTAGTATGGAGTACATTGGATATTCATCTTTCCATTCTTGCAATACTTTACCAAGAAGAATGTATTTCAATTCCATCCAGGTAAATGTAAAAGATGTAAAGTCTCCGCTTGGCACCTGTGCCTCAAGCAGCTAAGGTGCTGCCCACATATACCGACGCTGGCAGTACTACAACAAAAAAATAGCCGGGCTCTGTGGTGGGTGCCAGCTACTTGGGAGGCTGAGGCAAGAGAAGCACTTAAGCCCAAGAGTTTGAGGTTGCTGTGAGCTGTGGCCACAGCATTCTACCAAGGGCAACAAAGTGGGACTCCGTCTCAATAAATAAATAAATAAATAAATGCCCAAAGTGAAAACAACCCAAAAGATGCACTGATTAGTGGTTAAACAAAATGAGGTATACCCATACAGCTAAGGAATTTTTTTTTTTTTTTTTAGACAGTGTCTCATTCTGTCGCTCTGGGCCCTCAGACTCTTGGGAGCAAACCTCTTGCCTTAGCCTCCCACTACAACGCCCCACTAGTTTTTCTATTTTTTTTTTTTTTTTTTTATTTCTTTGGGACAGAGTTTCACTTTGTCACACTGTGTAGAATGCTGTGGTGTCATAGCTCACAGCAATCTCAAACTCCTAGACTTAGGCGATTCTCTTGACTCAGCCTCCTGAGTAGCTGGGACTACAGGTGCTTGCCACGTCGCCCGGCTATTTTTTTGTTGTAGTTTGGCCAGAGCTGGGTTCGAAACCGCCACCCTCAGTATAAGGGGCTGGCACCCTACTCACTGAGCCACAGGTGCCGCCCTGAAGTCCAATAGTTTGAGGTTGCTGTGAGCTGTGACGCTACATCATTCTGCCACGGGCGACAAAGATAACATAGTGAGACTCTGTCTAAAAAAAAAAAAAAAAAAAAAAAAAAAGAGTAGAATTAGACACCAATGAGGTATGTTACAGTTTTCTACTAAAATTATTGTCTCTTTAAATTCATTCTTACTTCGGCTCAGCACCTGTGGCTCAAGCGGCTAAGGCACCCTTTTTTTTTTTTTTTTTTTTTTTTTGCAGTTTTTGGCCGGGGCTGAGTTTGAACCCGCCACCTCTGGCATATGGGGCTGGCACCCTACTCCTTCGAGCTATAGGCGCCAGCCCCGGCGCCCATTTTTTGATAGAGTCTTGCTCTGTAGCCCTGGATAAGTGTGCAGTGATGTCATCACAGCTCACTGCCACCTCAAAGTCTTGGGCTCAAGTGATCCTCTTGTTTCAGCCTCCCAAGTTGCTGGTACTAAGGGTACACGCCATGATGCCTGGGTAACTTTTCTATTATACTTTTAGTGCAAATGGGATCTCATTCTTACTCAGGCTGGTCTATAGCTCAAGCAACCCTCCTGCCTTCGCCTCCCAGAGTGCTAGCATTGTAGGTATGAGCCACTACATTGATTGAGTCCAGAAAAAATTTTTTTCAGTAACCCTTTATTCAGGACCATCATGATATGTATGTGAAAAACTTCAATGGGATTTTGCAATGGGGGAGAGAGTTGAGCTCAATTCTGAATACAATATGAGTAAGTGGAACTTATAGCTAAGGAGCATGTTAGAGATAAGTGGGCAGAAAATTAAACAGTTAACATCAGGAGTCAGAGGATTCTGGCTAAACTCACCTGACAGGATTCTTGTTTAAGACAGATCAGGGTGATGGCACATAACCCGGGGGATGGTGGATGATGAGATACTTGATCAGATATTGAGGATAAAGTGTTCTTGCCAAACTGACTTAGTAGGATTCTTCACTAAATCTGGATTTTAGCCAGCGGTGGGCCTGTAGTCCCTGCTGCTCAGGAGCTTGAGGCTGGAGAACCACTTGAGGACAGGAATTCGAGACTACCGTGTACAATAATTGTGACTGTTAATAGCCAGGACACATGCCTGTAATCCCAGAACTTGGAAGGATGAGGTGGGTGGATTGGCTGAGCTCACAACCTGAGCCAGAGTGAGACCTTGTCTCTTTTTTTTTTTTTTTTTGTTGAGACAGGGTCCCACCCTATGCCCCTGAGCAGAGTGCAGTGGGCGTGGTAGCTCACCACAACCTCAGTCTCGGGCTGCGGGCACCCCGCTGCCTCAGCCTCCGGAAGCCGCTGGGATTACA
>CAUYPK010161070.1:0-19628 GCA_963574355.1 Loris lydekkerianus | reverse complement strand
CTTGCTGGCTCTCTGTGTCCTCAAAGGGATGATTGTAGGCAGGTCCCACCGGCCAGAGATGTCTGGAGTCTTGTCTCCCCAGATTCGCCAGGCCCAGTTACAGGGAAGCTGTTACTCAGCCGCCATCTTTAATCCAACCTCCTATTTCTAGTTTTTCTATGCATTAATTCTGACTCTAGTAATGTTTAAAATTTATGTCTCCAGTATACCATATGAGGTTTATAAGAAATTTTTCTTTTAGATTTGCCAAGGATGTGACTTAGTTATTTGTTAAGGAGTTTTTACTGGTTAATACATTGTTTATTAGATCAGGAATCACACTATTCACGTTCTTATTATTCACAATTAATCTTAGTAATTAAGAATAAGAAATTGGGTGGCGCCTGTGGCTCAGTGAGTAGGACGCCGGCCCCATATACTGAAGGTGGCAGGTTCAAACCTGGCCCCGGCCAAACTGCAACAGCAACAAAAAATGGCCGGGTATTGTGGTGGGCACCTGCAATCCCAGCTACTTAGGAGGCTGAGGCAAGAGAATCACCTAAGCCCAAGAGCTGGAGGTTGCTGTGAGCTGTGATGCTACCGCACCTACAGAGGGCAACAAAGTGAGACTGTCTCAAAAAAAAAAAAAAGAAAGAAAAAAAAAAAAGAAAAGAAAAGAAAAGAAAAGAAATTCCTGGGCAGCAGCTGTGCTCAGTTGGGTAGGGCACCGGTCCCATATACTGAGGGTGGCAGGTTCGAACCTGGCCCTGGCCAAACTGCAACAAAAAAAAATAGCCAGGTGTTATGGCGGGTGCTTGGGAGGCTGAGGCAAGAGAATCACCTAAGCCCAGGAGTTGGAGGTTGCTGTGAGCTGTGACGCTACAGCACTCTACCAAGGGCAATAAAGTGAGACTCTGCCTCTTAAAAAAAAAAAAAAAAAAAAAAGAATAAGAAATTCCTGAAAAGAGTTTGGTGATGTTGATGGAAAAATTGTTGAATAAATTCTGACGTGTTAAAAACCAAGTAATTATTATCTTTGAACATTATGTGTTCAGCATTGTGAAATACAGCTCTTCCTAAAGCACAAAGTCTTCCTTGCTATCTACTACCAGTTATATTTCTTGTTGTCTACCACCATACATATGTTAAAGCGTTAGGTGTAAGTACCAGATTAATTTATCTGGTCTGGTCATCGAAATTATTAGTATAGCAACATAAAAACTATTCATGAAGAAAAACATTTTGGTAAAACATTTTAAGATTTTTTTCTTTTTTTGAGACAGAGTCTCACTATATCACCCTCAGTAGAGTACCGTGGCATCACAGCTCACAGCAAACTCCAACTCCTGGGCGTAAGCGAATTCTCTTGCCTCAGCTTCCCAAGTAGCTGGGACTACAGGCACCTGCCACAATGCCTGGCTATTTTTTGGTTGCAGTTGTTTAGCTGGCCTGGGCCGGGTTCGAACTCACCACCCTCAGTGTATGTGGCTGGCACTATAACCACTGTGCTACTGGCACCGAGCCAAGATATTTTTTCAGAAAAAATTAAATCCAGGTCTATGTTTTTTTAAAAAATCAGGTATATTCCAGTTCACCATATATTTAAATGTCTACCATATGCTCAGCATTATGGTTGGGGATTCACATCATGGAAAGTAAAGATGACACCTTACCCTGATTTGAGGTACTTATTTATGTGATTAGACAGACTCACAGCACTTTATACAAGCACTTTATGAATGCAGTCTGTTCACTTATTTATTTCCTCTTACACGTTTCTAGTTGAGTTGCAGAACCATGTTTTATTTACCTGCATGTCTTCATTCTCTGAAAAGTTCTTTCTAGCTAATTTTCCACTGAATAGATCTGATCCTTCTGTTTATACTTATCCCAACACACTTCAACATATTCTGTATTATAACATTATATAATATCTAAGTTTCAAGATTCATTTTATGTAGATCATATATTAGATCAGATGTTTGCGAACCATAATTGTAATAGCTCTTCTCCAAATGACATGTCAGGATGGGGAGATTCTGGAGGATTTCTACTGGAAAGCTATTATCATCCACAGCACATGAATATTTATAAATTTTAACCAAAAGTGTTCCTTTCTTGGTATAGTTGACCTGTTTTCTCATGGATCCTCAACCTCAATTTCTTCCTCTTTTAGATCGTGACATTTATCCAAAATAAATCCCCATAACTGGTTTACTGTCAACAATGCAGATTATTACTCAAAAGTTCCTTTATATAATTATAGCATAGAATAGCAAAATATCTATGAGTGTAGTACTAAATAGTTTAGGTACGTTTGATCCTAACAGTCTATAGTTAAACATCATCAAGGATATTTCTTTTAGCTGGGTGGGGTGGCTCATGCCGGTAATCCTAGCACTCTAGGAAGCCGAAGAGGGTGGATTGCCTGAGCATGAGTGAGACCCCATTTCTACTAAAAATGAGTGCTAGCTGGGCTTTGTGGTGGGTGCCTATAGTCTCAGCTTCTTGGGAGGCTGAGGCAAGAAGATCGCTTGAGCCCAAAAGTTAGAGGTTGCTGTGAGCTATGATGCCATGGCACTCTACCCAGGGTTGACAGAGTAAGACTGTTTTTGTCTTTCCCCCCCCCCCCAAAAAAAAAAAGAATATTTCTTTTTTATAAAAGAAAGTTTTATAAAACTCTAGTACTTTTGCTACATCATCTAGTCAAAGCTTTCTTTTCTTTTTTGCTTATAACCTCACTCACCAGCCTTTAAAATACTGAAAAACATAATTTCATAAAAAATAACTAATATGGAATAAGAACATTATATTCTTAAATTATTTATTGATACATATTAGGTCATTAAGTATGAAATGTCTGGCTGGGTGCGGTGGCTCATGCCTGCAATCCTAGCACTCTGGGAGGCCAAGGTGTATTGCCTGAGCTCATGAGTTCGAGACTAGCCTGAGCCAGAGCCAGAGCCAGAGTGAGACTTTGTCTCTAAAAAACACAGCTGGGCATTGTGGCGGGCATCTATAGTCCCAGCTACTTGGGAGGCTCAGGCAAGAGAATAGCTTAAGCCCAAAGTTTTAGGTTGCTGTGAACTGTGATGTGATGGCACTCTACCGAGGGTAATAAAGTGAGATTGTCTGGGGAAAAAAAAAATGTCTGATTTCCTTAAGTACTGTCTGACAGTTGATACCTCTGACATTCTTGGTTTTTCTTTCAATTGTGAAGGTAAACCCTCAGTCTTTCAAACACACATTTTGGGTTGTCATTATCTTTCAAAAAAATTTTTAGAGCCTTTTTTTGGCAACCATGGATAAGTAAAAAATTAGTGTTATTTCTGAAAGTGAGTTCCATTGTGGTACCAACGCAGAGCAGACAGCTTGATAACATCAACAAAGCGATCGGGAAGGATGCAGCTCATGAATGCACACAGTATGTGGATGGTTTGAGAAGTTCCATTCTGGTGATTTTAATCTTGAAAATGAGCCACGCGGACAACCTGAGACTAAGATGGATAATGATGAGCGGAGGGCTGTAGTGGAAGTGAATCCATCTCAACCTATGGGTGAATTAGCAAGGTTTTGATGTTACTATTCAACACTATCGGATCATTTGAAACAAAACAGCAAAGTAAAAAGCTAGGTTAGATGGGTTCCACATGAATTAAATGAGCATCAGAGGAGAAATCATCTCAAAGCTCGCCTTTCTTTGCTGTCACGACATGAAGTGAATCTTTTCTACGTCGTGTTGTTACATGTTTGATAAATGGATTCCTTCTGACAATTGCAAGCATTCACCACAATAGCTGGATAAAGATGAAGTGCTGAAACAGTCTAAACTGAACACTCATCAAAAAAGCTGATGGTGTCTATTTGGTGGTCCAGCACTGGTATTATAAACTACAGCTTCAAGATGGCAAAACTGTGTCAATAGTTTAAGTATATTAATCAATAGTTTGATAAATTGTATTTTTTTGAGATATAATAAACTAAATTTTTGATTCAAAAATCAGACCTTTCAGATTTAATGACCTAATATATGAAAATGACAGTTGGCAAAGTTTGTAAATTGAAAAAATATTATTAAATTTAACAAATCATCTCCTATTTTATCAAATTACAAATTGTGACAATATTGTTAGATATGTTGTTCATATAAGTAACTCCAATTATGAGGTTTTTTAGAAAGAACAGGTTTTTATTTCAAGGTTCTTTTGTGATCCAATATGGATAAAAAGCACTGCCTGAACATTTCTGATTAACTAGCTTAAATTCAAATTACAGACTTTCTGTAGACTTTAATTTTTTCTTCTTAGGAGTTTCTAGGGCATTTTGTAATGTGAAATTTTATAAATTGGCTAAAAGAGAGTTTCTAATATATATATATATATGTATATATATATATATATGTATAAATATATATATACATGTATATACATGTATATCTATCTATCTATATATCTATCTATATATATATGTATATTTTTAGAGACAGAATCTCACTTTATCACCCACGGTAGAGTGTCATGGCATCACAGCTCACAGCAACCTCCAGCTCTTGGGCTTAGGCAATTCTCTTGCCTCAGCCTCCTGAGTAGCTGGGATCACAGGTGCTTGCTACAATGCCCGGCTTTTTTTTTTTTTTAGTTGCAGTTTGGCCAGGGCCAGGTTTGAACCCACCACCCTTGGTATATGGAGCTGGCAGCCTACTCACTGAGCCACGGGCACCGCCCACTTATTTTATATATTGAAAGATGAACTTTACTCTTACTTAACAAATATCAGTCTTATCCATGATGAGCTTTCCTACCCACCAGAAGCAGTGAAGCATAGTTGTTGACTTGAAAGTCAAACTGCACGTGGGCTTGAAAGTCAGACTGGAGCTGCTTACAAACTAAATAGTCTTGGGCAAGTTAGAGAGGGTCTTTAAGCCTGTTTTCCCTCAACTTTAAAGTGAGGACATGCACCACTCATAGATGAGTTGTGCAGATTAAATGAGATAATGACTATAAAGTACTTAGTATAGTTCAAGGCATATAACTGCTTAATAAACAGAAGACTTGATATCCATAAATAGCACCTCTATATATCGTAGTTTCCATATCTATCTTCTTTTACCTCCTACTTAAGAGAAAAAGATGAATTTCTCTGCCTGTTTTGTGGATTCTTATCACTTTCCACACTCTTGTTTCCATATCTCTCCCCTTTTAATTTTAAAAGAAAGTGTTAACTATTGATGTATAAATCAATGTTAAGAAGAACTAAATTTAATAGATTGTTACTTAAGTAGCAGCAATTTGTGAGAAAAAATTCCCACTATAGCCTTGGTCAAAGACGAAACAAAAAGAACAAATTTATTTCTTAGACATGCCTTTAGTATTTATCTAGAACTGTACCTCCTTCTATATTACTTTTTGTATCTTATCCCTAAATTTGATGTAAAAAAGCAAACAAAACTTATCTCAAAAACCTCGAGTTTGAATATATTCCAGACAGAGTTGTCAGTAATATAAAACCAAGAGGTAGAAAAAAGACATGACATGAATATGAAGGCTGATACAGTAAAACAACAATCAAGAGGGAGTAATGATGGGGAAAAAGCTATGCGGGTATCATTGCGTGAACCAGCCATCTAGAAGCTATGTGATCTAGACAGGGGCCAAGTGATCAGTAGTTTATCTTGTGTAAGGTATTGGAGAAGTGGCATAGGAGGATTATAAAAATAAAATGGAATAACCACATCTTAGACATACATTTAGCGAAGGATAAGAATCCAGTAGTCATAATCCTACAGATGATACGAGAAGCAAAACAGACCTACAAGGGTCTGCTTCTAGAAAAGAGGTAGTTTATTTACAACCTGTTTTTACACTTTCAAATTTCCTGCCTGGATAAATGGTCATCTCACCATCTACCAGGTGTCCTCAAACTTTTCAAACAGGGGGCCAGTTCACTGTCCCTCAGACCATTGGAGGGCCAGACTATAATAAAAAAAAACAACTATGAACAAATTCCTATGCACACTGCACGTATCTTATTTTGAAGTAAAAAAACAAAATGGGAACAAATACAATCACACCGCCTCATGTGGCCTGTGGGCCACAGTTTGAGGACCCCTGATTTAGACCCACAGCAATGGCCCTGAAAGCACCTGCTCTCTTATGGTCTCTTCATCCCGCTTTCTGATACTAATCTAGTTATGCTGTTGAAAAGCACAGACAGATCTTCATAGAATCAGGGAGCTCAAGGTGGATTTCCCAGGATGATCTGCTTAGTTTAATTGTGCAACATCTGGCACAAGTACAAAGAGGGAGGTAACAAATGATAGCAGAGACCAGCAGTACATGTCTTCGTTGCCAATGGACAGATGAGGATGAAAAGTTTAATGAAGGATTCATAGAGGATGCTATCACAAGTAATAACTAACAGAGCTGGACTTGATTGATTTGCTAGTAATGGAAGAAACAATAGACATACTTGTCCTGAATTTAGGAATGATAAACTATAAAATTAGGAATGATAAGAGGACTTTCTAACAACTGAAAGTCAACTAATGTCTGTGGTCAGAGAAAATGTCTTGTGCACTAAAAGCCATAGTTCAAACTTTATTAGTTTAGTTTCGAATTGTGAGACTGATCGGTAGATATTATTTAGGGGATAAAATGAGTCAGTTTGATTAACATATCCATTGCGACCCTATGATGGCAAAAGGCCTAATAAGTTTATAAAGATGAAATCATGAAGTTAATAAACAGAGAATACTTTGGATACAAGTTTTGGAAATGCTTGTATACTTTTCAATGCTTTGGTATATAGAGGGTCACTAATAAGTCTAACCTGACAGAGAATTTGCCCCATCTCTATCCAATATCTCGAGATAGGCAGTAAAACAGATGTATTATAGTATGGAGAATATCATAATAGACCAGAAAGCACATATTATCTCCCCTCTGGTCAAACAAAAACCTGCAGCTCATATACATCTCTAGAGTCACAAGAGACTTTGGAATATAAAATATTTTCACAAATAGTTAGGATTTAAGCAAATTCCTAAGGAAATTGGTACAACCGATAAAGAAATTGGAGATGACCTTTCATAACCATTTTTGTCCTGCCATCATGTACTTTCTCCTTTTTTGGTCTAGGTCCTGAAATGACAATGACATACGATATGATCATGGGCACCAGAAAGCGTAAAGATCCTTTCAGAAAATAATAATCAAATAATATATAGTATGTTTATGACTGCCAATTTATTATAGATTGGCAATTTATTATTATAAGCCTTGTTTATATGCAGGAGAAAAGCATTCTATCCAGATGTTAAATTTGTTTGCTTAAAAGTATATCTTGAATTCTGTGGGATGAAATATGTTTATACTATAGATGTTCCAAAGAGTGCACAGGGACTGGAAGATGATAAATGACATGTTTGTTAAATATCAATGCATAAAATGGCCCTAAAAACTCAGAATTTCTGAATAGTGAAATGTTATAAGGCATTAGGAAGATCTAATCTAATGTAGTATAAAAAGTCACCACCTCTTATTTGAAAAAAGCAGTTTTCTATTTTTTTTTGGTATTATTTATATCCTTATTAGAGCACAGATTACCTGGGGTTCAAGTTTTTATAAAGAACTATGAACACAGGCTGCACCTGTGGCTCAGTGAGTAGGGCACTGGCCCCATATACTGAGGGTGGCGGGTTCGAACCTGACCCCAGCCAAACTGCTACAAAAAAAATAGCTGGGTGTTGTGGCTGACATCTGTAGTCCCAGCTACTTGGGAGGCTGAAGCAAAACAATCATCTAAGCCCAAGAGCTGGAGGTTGCTATGAGCTGTGACACAGCACTCCATCGAGGGCAACAAAGTGAGATTCTGTCTCTTAAAAAAAAAACAAAACTATGAACAGTCTAACAACCCAGGAATTAGTGGGAGAGAAAATAATACTTCTATTTATTTATTTATTTTTTGAAACAGAGTTTTACTGTGTTGCCCTCAGTAGAGTGCTATGGTGTTATAGCTCACAGCAACCTCAACACCTGGGCTTAAGCGATTCTCTTGCTTCAACCTACCAAGTAGGTGGAATTACAAGTGCCCACCACAACGCCCAGCTATTTTTTTGTTGCAGTTGTCACTGTAGTTTAGTAGGCCCAGGCTAGGCTCGAACCCACCAGCCTTGGTGTATGTGGCCGGCACCCTGCTCACTGAGCTATGGGCCCCGAGCCAAGAATAATACTTTTAATGTCAAACATACTTAATAGAACAGACACATTTCTCCACCCTACTTCTTTCTCAAGCAAATAGATACCATGTTGAAAGAACCCCTTCCGCAAATTTTATTCAGCATTTTAAAAATATTCCTTTAGAACTTCTAGACCTACATCAACTGTCAAAAGTGTTATGATTCCACTATAAATCACGTAATCAATACGGTGTCCAAGAAGACACAGTTTCTCTGACCCTTACAAAGAATGCACTCATTGAGCACTCTGCTAGCAGTAAAGCAGTGTCCTATCTAAAGACTCTCAGGATTGGAAAGATGGTACAATGGGGATATAGGAAAATAGAACCAAAGATTATAGTGGGGCATAAATAAATAGCCCCAAAGCCCATTAGGTCCCTTGAAAACACAAGATTTGAATCATATTAAAATGGAGTTACTCTATCAAATGCAATGCATGGTCTTTGATCAGATCCTGGTTTGAACAAACCTTTCATAAAACCATTTTGGGGACAATGGGAAATTTGAACATGGGTTAGGTATTAGATGACATTAAGAATTTCAATTCATAATTGCTAAGTCATGGAAGAAGCCCAAGTGCCCATCAACCCATGAATGGATTAATAAATTGTGGTATATGTACACCATGGAACATTATGCACCCTTAAAAAAGATGGAGACTTTACCTCTTTCATGTTTACATGAATGGAGCTGGAACATATCCTTCTTAGCAAAGTATCTCAAGAATGGAAGATAAAGTATCCAATGTACTCAGCCCTACTACGAAACCAATTTATAGCTTTCATATGAAAGCTATAACCCAATTATAGCCCAAGAATATGGGGAAAGGGGAGAGGGAAGGATGGGTGGAGAGTGTAATTGGTGGGACCACACCTATGGTGCATCTTACAAGGGTACATGTGAAATTTACTAAATGGAGAATATAAATGTCTTAACACAATAACTAAGAAAATGCTGTGAAGGCTATGTTAACTAGTTTGATGAAAATATTTCAAATTGTATATAAAACCAGCACATTGTACCCCATGATTGCATTAATGTACACAGCTATGATTTAAGTAAAAAAAAAAAGAATTAAAGGGGGCCAGGCACTCATGGCTAGCAGTAAAGCAGCTGAGCTAGAATGGCTCATGCCTGTAAGCTTAGCATTTTGGGGGCCTAAGGCTGGAGGATCACTTAAGACAAGTAGTTTGAGATCAGCCAATATAGCAAAACCCTATCTCTAAAAATATTTTTTAAATTAACAAGCATGCCTATTGTCCCAGCTACTTGGGAGAGTGAGGCAGGAGGATCGCTTGAGCCCATGAATTTGAGGTTACAGTGAGGTATGATCATGCCACTGCACTCCATCCTGGGCAACATAGCAAGACCCCATCTTAAAAAAAAATAATAATAATAATTAGGCCAGGTGCGGTAGCTCAGATCTGTAATCCTAGCACTCTGGGAGGCCAAGGTGAGAAGACAGCTTGAGATCAGGAGTTCAAGACTAGAGCAAAGTGAGACCCTGTTTCCTCTAAAAATAGAAAAATTAGCCAGGTGTTGCAACAGGTGCCTGTAGTTCCAGCTACTTGGGAAGCTGAGGCAGGAGGATCACTTGAGCCCATGAGTTTAAGGTTGTTGCAAGCTAGGCTGAGGCCATAGTACTCTAGCGCAGGTGACAGAACAATACTTTGCCTGGAAAAACAAACAAACAAACAAACTACTAAAACCACCAGGAGACCAGAGTTTGTTTCTCCTCTTGGGAATTTACAAGATCCAGTACCTGCCTACCGAAGATCCACTTTTCACTTTTCAGTCTTAGTTTAAATGTGACTTTTTCAAGGAAGTCTTAAGATATGACATCCTAAAGAAGATGTTTAGTCCTGATAAAAGCACTAACAGCTTGTGGTACGTATCCTTTACAGAATGTATCTCAATAGAAATAAATTAATAATTATTTGCTATCTACTCCTTACAAAACTAGGAGGTCCTTAAAAGGCAGAAACCATAGCTGCCTTGCTCATGGCTGTAGTCTTAGTACTTACCTGAGCACCCAGACATACACATGTTAAAAAAACTATTAAATAAATGAATTAAATCTTGAACTTAAGTCAGGTAAAGTAAAATTTAGCAGTATTCACTACATAGCAATAATTCTAATTCTGAGGCCACTTGGCCTTGGATTTCTGAGGAGTGTGGATGATTCTGGGTCCATACCTAGCTAAAATGCTGGGGCAATATAAATGAACTGTTAATATAACTAAGAATAGGAGAGCTTGGGCCTTAGGGTATTCTTTTTGAAGCAAATAGATCATTATATTCTACTACTTTGTGTAATTCATTGATTAAAGTGTTGAAGGAGCAGTGAAAATACAATTCATGACTTCAGTAAGCTGGTTTGATTTAGAAAAGACAACACATTTGCATGGAAAAAAGGAGCAAATCAATAAGGGCTAAATAAGGATGATGTGTCCAATAACAGCTGGAGGTTAGAGCAATGGTCCTCTACCATAGCTGCATATTAAAGTCACATACCAGTGGGGAGGGGACAGGGACTGACCCCACTGAGGTTTTGTTCATGTGGAGAGGTGCAGTTTCACTGTTTATGACTTTTCTTATTAGACCCTTACCCACCCATCCATGACACTTCACACGTCAACAGTCCTGGATTAGCAGGACTTGATGCTTCTTTTACTGGCAGCAATAAGTTGTAGTTTCTTTTCTGGGAAAAGCTGGAAATCATTTTTTTCTAAGTGTTTTTCTTTTCTTTTCTTTTTTTTTTTTTTGAGACAGAATCCCACTTTGTTGTCCTTGGTAGAGTACTTTGGCATCATAGCTCACAGCAACCTCAGACTCTTGGGCTCAAGTGATTCTCTTGTGTCAGCCTCCCAAGTAGCTGGGACTACAAAGCCTACCACAACGCCCGCCTATTTTTAGGGACAGGGTATCACTCTAGCTCAGGCAATCTACCTGCTTTGGCCCACAGGCGTGAGCCACTGTGCCTGGCTGTTTCAAAGTGTTTTTTGTAGTGAAGTTAGTAAGCAGTGTACTTGTGTTTGGTGAAGCTTGCATTATATGACTGAAAATATGGAATATCTCACAATTCTGTAAATCCGTTTTTCTTATGATACAAATACAAACATGGTAAAGAGGCAATATAATTAGCTAAGGCAGAAGAGACAGAAGAACTGATATTGTCAGATTTTTAAGGAAATGATGACATTTTCACTAGTTCAGATAGCAAACAAGAAGACTTGATAAAGGTGGAACATGAAATTATTCATTCTGAAGAAGAGTGAAGAAGAAGAAGATGATGATGGAAAAGAAGAAATGCAAAATATGGAGCCCAAGAGAAGACAACCATACCCAGTTATAAAAGTAAGAGCAGCCGATGGCTCAGATGACAGTACCAGCAGAAATGATACGAAACTCACAGCTGACAAAGAATCCCGACAAAGAATCAGGGGAGACGACAACCAGCTATGGCTATGATGCTTTCCAATTACCGCATATACTCGAGTATAAGCCGAGATTTTTCGGCACAAAATTTGTGCCGAAAAACCCGAACTCGGCACATGAACTCAGCACAAATTTTGTGCCGGAAAAACTCGGCTTATACTTGAGGATATACAGTATGTACTGATAATGAAACTGTGGATGTAATTATCAAGTTTACAAACCAGAAAACTATATCTAGTCAAAGAGTTATGTAAGGATGTATTCATCTAAAATTGTGGCAATTTTGTAAAAAGAAGCAATATTAGGACTAATTGAAATTCTTCTAAACTGTGGTGTATACTGGCAAAATGAAGACAGTATCTGAGATCTTTTCAGTGAGAAGAATTTTGCAGTTTATCATGCTATGTATACATATTTCTTAGAGACAGAGTCTCACTTTGTTGCCATCGGTAGAGTGCCATGGCCTCATAGCCCACAGCAACTTCAAACTCTTAGGCTCAAGAGATCCTCTTGCCTTAGCTTCCCAGTAGCTGGGACTATAGGTGCCCACCACAATGCCAGGCTATTTTTAGAGATGGGGTCTCACTTTTGCTCAGGGTGGGCTCAAGCTCAAGCAATCCACCTGCCTTGACCTCCCAAAGTGCTGGGATTACAGGCGTGAGCCACTGTGCCTGCTGCATGCTATATTTTCAGAAGATAGAATGTGACTCCTATGAAATGTCTACATTTTGATGCTGCTGCAACATGTGAAGCTTAGTTTTAGGAGAGATGAAGTAGTTTTACTCAAAAGTTTAGTATTTGAAATGCATCTTATAAATGATAGAAATCTGAACAGACAAAAAGGAGAAAGGCTTTCCAAATGGGGACTGAGGAGTAAGAAATGGAAGCAATGATGCAAAACTGAGAGAGGATGAAGTATGTATGGGATGGAGGATTACTGATGAACAGATACCATTTTGGCTGAAGCAAAGGGTGGGCTTATGGGAATAGAACAGATCTTGCATTTTTTCCCTCTAGGCACTAGGTGCTGCTGTAATTTTTGGCTATATTAGTAACATGATTAGAATAGTATTCTGCTGCCAAAATTTAGGTATTAAGTTGATGAATTCCTGAAACTGACAGATGTAAAAATAAAAAAGATGAAATACAAGAGATAACCAAAAGGGTGAATCAGTAAGATTTTTTGACAGAGAATATATTTTATATATTTATATATTAAGAATATAAAGTCACACTGATAACTTTAATAACAGCAAGCACTATTGCTATTATTCTTTTTTCTAAATTCCTTTAGTATGTTAATATAAACTTTCATCATTATAAGTTAACCTAGTTCTATCTCTAGGGTTTATTTATTTTTCCTTGGAAAGACAATAAATGCTACTTCTTTTTTTTTTTTCCTTTTCTTGAGACAGTTTCACTCTGTTGCCCTGGGAAGCGTGCCATGGCATGGTCATAGCTCATAGTAACCTCAAACTCAGACTCTCACTCTTCAGCCTCCTGAGTAACTGGCACTACAGGTGTGCTCCACCACACCTGGCTAATTTTTCTATTTTTTTTATTGAGATGGAGTATTGCTCTTGCTGGTCTCAAACTCCTGAGCTCAAGCAATCTACCCGCCTTGGCCTCCCATAGTGGTAGGATTATAGGCATGAGCCACCTTGCCCAGCTAAAAATACTTTTTAATGCAATATACTGTGAAGAAGATGAGAATTAAAAAACAATAAGTGATTTGAGGGAATACTTCAATTACTAATCCATTCCATCATAAAGAAGTACAGTATTTAATAATTACCTTCATAATTTGATGGCAAAGGAATTTTATGCTAAAGATCAAAAAACATCTCTAAATCAAGCTCCTTTGATTTAGAATGACAATTAAGTAGCTATTGCTATTTCATACCTTGTATTTGGTCATGGTGCTAAAATGATTATTCCGAAAGAACACACAAAGTTCTCCTTCCTGAACCGTTGAAGTTAGTTCACATAATCCATGGTATGTCAGTTGAGTGGCTGTGTTATTTAGAAATTGCTCAGCTACAAAGCCTATGAGACCAAAGTTCAAAATTAAAAAGTTATCCTTTTTTATTTATGTACATTGTTCCAGGTATGTAAGACTTTACCTACTATTATATGATGGCTCCAAATTTTAAATTTGCTATGGAAGATGTGTCTACAGACATTCTCATCCTAAGCAGATTCATAATTTTTTTTTATCTATAAAGGTATTTACTTATAATTCACTTGCTTTCAAAAAGGATTTCTGGTAACTTATAATAAAAGACACAGATGCAATAAAACTAAAACCCATTAAAGCAAATATAAAGGCAGGTCTTAGGCAATTTATGAAGTGGGTAGGAGAGGAAGATGTCAGTCAAAAACTACTTCCCCAATAGCTAGGTGTTTAAAAGTGAAAATTAATGGAAGGGCTCAACTGCTTCAACTACAACCTGACGCTTACCTCAGAAACACAAACAATGTTAACTTAATCATCTGTACCCTAATATTAATCTGAGTTTAAAAAATAAATTAAAAAAGAAAAAGAAATGAATTAATTAAAACTAGCCTTAACAAATTGAGTTGCTTAAGATTTTACAAAGATCCAAGATAATTCTGAAGTCACAAACTGCTCGAACCCTGCTTTAAAAAACTAAAAGCGTAAGACTAAACTGAAAGCAATGGGATAACTGTCACCATTTTTATTCTCATCTCCAACACATGCCACTCATTATTGTAGGTACATTATGTTCAAAAATAGAAATTATCTCTTGTGTTTTTGAAACATAATAAAATATACAGAAGTTATCTGAGGTCAAATTTAAAAGCTATATGAACAGTTGATCCTCATTACTTGTGGCTTTATGAGTTCATTTACTAGCTAAGATTTATTTAGAACACTAAAATCAATACTTGCAGCATTTTCATGGTCCTCTGTGGACATGTGAAAATCATGCCCCCAAATTTAAGGTGCCCAGTGCACACATTCCCAACTGGGATCAAACAAGGAATATCCTACCTTCTTGTTTCAGCTCTCCCATGTAAACAACTTTCTTTTCATTATCTATTTAGTGCCTTGTTTTTCACATTTTTATGCTTTTTCTGATAGTTTTTCTGTTTTAAATGCCCCCTAAGCATAATATTAAAGTGCTGGCTAGTGTTCCTAAGTAGATAAACGTCTTATGATGAAAATACATGTGCTAGATAAGCTTCATTTGGGAAGGAGTTACACAGGTCCAATATCCCTTGTCTGAAATGCTTGGGATGTCGAATTTTTTCAGATTTTGCAGTATTTGCATTATACTTACCGGTTGAACATCCCTAATCTGAAAATCCAAAATCTGAAATGATCCAATGACTACTTCCTTTGAGCACTGCATTGATGATCAAAACAATTCAGATTTTAGAACATTTTGGATTTTGGATTTTTGGACCTATAGTGCTGTTGGCTATGAGTTTAATGCTAATGAATTAATAATATATGTTAAATAAGCTATCTTTAAACAGAAATGCAATAAGTAAGGTTAGGTATTGATCAGTTGATGAAAATGTGAGTAGAGGCTCCCTGGAACTTAATCCTGTATTTTCCTCCCAAACAGTAGTTCACTATTTACTAATTCAGTGTTCCTGGCAACTATATAGACTTTAGCTACCAAAAATAATGAAAATCAACTGTGTAAAATTTTTTATTTTTCAGACAGTCTCACTGTCACCCTGAGTAGAGTGCCGTCACATCGTAGATCTCAGCAACCTCAAAGTCTTAGGCTCAAGCAATTCTCTTGTCTCAGCCTGAGTAGCCAGGACTACAGGCGCTTGCCACAACACCCGGCTATTTTTAGAGATGGGGTCTCTCGCTCTTGCTCAGGCTGGTCTCAAAACCTTTATTTCTCCTTTCTCTCCCTCCTTTTGCTTCCTTCATTTGGTAGGAAAGAAATGTCTCAGAAGCAACGGGATGAATAGAAGGGGGGGGGGGGATAGGGAATGCTCTAAAAAGTTTTATAACTGATCTGAGAAATGTAGACAGAGAGAGTAAAGATAAAACTAATATGTCAATACTAAATTGAGAATAAACTTGAGACAGCCAGAAGTAGCTGGATAATGTAGGTTTATTTTATTTCCTCTCCTTCTCCTGGTTTTAAGTCATAGTATTTCAAGCTGAGAAGTGGTAAAAAGTTAACAGTACATCATACTATTCCAAGCACTTGGCTGTGGTAGAAGGAAAAGTACAAAAATTATAAAGAGGGCTATAGACAAAGGAAATTTATAGCATACCTGCAACTTCTTGGGTTTATAATTTAGAAATAAGGGCTCTGTCCCTCTGATTATCATTACTTTGCTAAGTACTTAAATTACTGAGTAGAATATATTAGTCATATACTAATAGCATTTACTACATATATTATAGTAAATCGCATTTACTAATATATATCACTTAAGAAGCATTATGCTGAGAAGTATCACTGCTATATACGATATTTGTGTTATTATGTGCTTGCTTCAGGAAGATTTTTTTTTTTTTTTGAAACAGACTCTTGCTCTGTCACCCAGACTAGAGTACAGCAGCATGATCATGGCACACTGCAACCTCTAACTCCTGGAGGTGCAGGAGAGTGCTCAGAACATCTTACTGTGCCAAGAAAATAACTGTTCGTGGAATGATGAGGATATATCAAAAGAACATAGGACTCGGCTTGAGGACATCCCACTGGCCATATTTGGAACAATTTAAGTACAGAAAAGAATAATGATGGAAATGGATTATCATACACTGAGTAAAAACAAATTCATGAATTTATACTGATACAATTTTTTTTTAAATAGAAGAAGAGAAGGGAAAACTTTTTTTTTTTTTTTTTGAGACAAGAGATTCATTATATAGCCCTTAATAGAGCTATATAGGGCGTCACAGCTCACAGCAACCTCAAAATCTTGGGCTTAAGCAGTTCTCTTGCCTCAGCCTTCCAAGTAGCTGGACTACAAGTGCCCGCCACAACGCCTGGCTATTTTCTTGTTGTAGATGTCATTGTTGTTTAGCTGGCCCAAGCCAGGCTTGAACCCACCAGCCTTGGTACATGTGGCTGGTGCCGTAACCTGTGCTGTAACCACCGTGCTATGGGCGCTGAGCCAACCTGGCTATTTTTTGGTTGTATTGTCATTGTTGTTTGGCAGGCCCAGGCTATATTTGAATCGTCCAGCTCCAGTATATATGGCTGGTGCCCTGGCCACTGAGCTATGGGCGCCGAGCCCAGGAAAACTAC
Organism: Loris lydekkerianus; assembly: GCA_963574355.1. Classification (NCBI taxonomy): domain Eukaryota; kingdom Metazoa; phylum Chordata; class Mammalia; order Primates; family Lorisidae; genus Loris; species Loris lydekkerianus. Next base: position 2,720 of record CAUYPK010161070.1, on the reverse strand, counting down.
TTTTTTTTTTTTTTTACAGAAGAATAACATCTAATAAATGTAGAAAAAAATAACAAAAATATCATAAACACCATAGTAATAATTGATTCAGGAAAGAATGCCAAATCTACTGAGTGGAATATTATTTAAGAATTAAGGAAAAGGATGTTCACACAGTTTTAAAACATAATACCACAGGTGATTTATTAATTAAAAAAGGGAATAAGGCATCTTTAAATCTGGCAGATACCTCATTTATCAAATTTGAACATCACCTATAGTAAGAAAAATCAGACGCATGTGCCCCCTGATTTGATGCAGAGAAGGGTATAATATTACCTATGTCAGGAATGTTGCATTCCTGTCAAAAATATTTAATTTGGCCTTTTTTGTCATGACAAAGGGGGCTCATTCCTTGTCTGTGGCAAATGTATCTTGCTCTGTAAGCCTGTATCTTGCTTTTATTCTGTAAACTATCTTTCTCTTTCTTAATACTTTATTGCTATGCTAAGAAAAACTATACATGTATACTAAAAACTTTAATCTATTCATAAATAAACCATCAGAAGAATCCTAACTGAGGACTATTCTATAAAACAACTGGCCTGAACTACTTGAAAAAACTAAATGTCACAAAGGAAGGAAGGAAAGGAAGGAAGGAAAGGAAGGAAAAGAAGGAAAAAGAAAAAAAAAAAAAAGGTTAGGAATCTACTCTAGATTCCATGAGATTAAAGAGATAAAACAATCCTTGATTGGACCCTACATTAAAAAAATTTAACAGCTATTTAAGGGGCATTTATTTGAAACTAATTCTGAATATTAACAATATATCAGAGAATAATATTATACCAATGCTAAATTGTCTCAGATAATTATATTGTGATTATATAGAAGAACTGCTTCTTTTTAGATGACAAATGATAAAGCAATTATAGGTAAAGTACTATGACAATATGCAATTAATTCTCACGTGATTTAAGGAAAAAAGCATGTGTAGCAATACAGAAAAAAGCAAATATTCATTATGTTAATAATTGGTAATTTTAAGTAAACAGCATGTAAATGGTCATTGAGCCATCCTAACTTTTTCAAATGAGTTTGAGAATTTTCCAAATTGAAGTTGCCAAGAGGGCTGGGTATAGTGGCTCACACCTGTAATCCTAGCACTCTGGGAGACCAAGGCAGTAGATTGCTTGAGCTCAGGGGTTTGAGACCAGCTTGAGCAAGAGCAAGACCCCGTCTGTACTAAAAACAGTAAAAAAAAAAAAAAAAAAAAGCTGGGAATGGTGGTGGGCACCTATAGTCCCAGTTACTCAGGAGGCTGAGGCAAAAGGATCTTTTGAGCACAAGAATTTGAGGTTGGCTTGGAGCCTGTAGCTCAGTGGCTAAGGTGCCAGCCATATACACTGGAGCTGGTTGATTTGAACCCAGCTGGGGCCTGCCAAACAACTACAATGACAACTACAACCAAAAAATAGCTGGGTATTGTGGTGGGTACCTATAGTCTCAGCTACTTGAGAGGCTGAGGCAAGAGAATCACTTAAGCCCAAGAATTTGAGGCTGCTGTGAGCTGTGACGCCACGGCACTCTACTGAGGGCGACATAGTGAGAGACTGTCTCAAAAAAAGAAAGAAAGAAAAAAAGAAAAAGAATTTGAGGTTGCTGTGACCTATGATGACACCACAGCATTCAACCCCAGGGTCATGGAGTGAGACTCAGTCTCAAAAATGAATAAATAAAGAAATGTGCCAAGAGAAAAAGAAACCAATTATTATTTAATAACAAAAAATGTAAACTCTGCTTGGCACCGGTAGCTCAGAGGTTAGGGTACCAGCCACATACACCGAAGCAGGTGGGTTCAAACCTGGCCCAGCCTGCCAAACAACGATGACAACAACAACAAAGCCAGGTGTTGTGGTGGGTAACTATAGTCCCAGCTACTTGGGAGGCTGAGGTAAGAGAATCGCTTAAGCCCAAGAGTTTGAGGTTGCTGTGAGCTGTGACTCCACAGCACTTTACCAAGGGCAACATAGTGAGATGCTGTCTCAAAAAAAAAAAGAACTCAAATAACGTTCACATATGTGAACTCAAGTAATGTACATAATAAAGGGACAATAAATATTTGAACAAATGAATAAATATCTCATAATTATTTTTATAAGTGTAAACAGCTGTTAAAGAAACATTCCTGAGAAAGCATTTGGAATAGAATGACCAGGCCTTTTTGGTCATTTTCTTCCTTGTTGCTTTCCACTGCCATCATTCAAAAAGGTATTGACACCAAAAGAAATTATAAATAAGTACTCCACATACAAGTAAAACTTCTGTACTTTTACTTATAAGGTGTTAGCATCAAAAGAAAATGAATGTTATCTACGAGTTGAAAGAAGGGCCAGGTGTGGTGGCTCATGCCTGTAATCCTAGCATTCTGGGAGGCTGAGGTGTGTGGATTGCCTGAGCTCAGGAGTTTGAGACCGGTCTGAGCAAGAGTGAGACCCCCATCTCTAAAAACAGCCAGGTGTTGTAGTGGGCACCTGTAGTCCCCCCTACTTGGGAGGTTAAGAAGGCAAGAGGATCCCTCAAAACCAGGAGTTTGAGGTTGCTGAGAACTGTGACACCACGGCACTCAATTGAGGGTGACAAAGTGACATTTTTTAACCAAAAAAAAAAAAAAAAAAAAAAAAAAAAAAAATTGAAAGAATACTTAAGTCTTTTTGAGTATCAGCCAAATAACATTTCTT
>CAUYPK010161067.1:0-55437 GCA_963574355.1 Loris lydekkerianus | reverse complement strand
GCTTTTCCTCCTCCCCCATGATCTTAATTGTTGTTAATTGTCCTTATATCAAAATTGAGTACATAGGATTCATGCTTCTCCATTCCTGTGATGCTTTACTAAGAATAATGTGTTCCACTTCCATCCAGGTTACTACAAAGGATGTAAAGTCTCCATTTTTTTAATAGCTGAATAGTATTCCATGGTGTACACATACCACAGCTTGTTAATCCATTCCTGGGTTGGTGGGCATTCAGGCTGTTTCCACATTTTGGCGATTGTAAATTGAGCTTCAATAAACAGTCTAGTACAGGTGTCCTTATAATAAAAGGATTTTTTTCCTTCTGGGTAGATGCCCAGTAATGGGATTTCAGGATCAAATGGGAGGTCTAGCTTGAATGCTTTGAGGTTTCCCCATACTTCCTTCCAGAAAGGTTGTACTAGTTTATAGTCCCACCAGCAGTGTAAAAGTATTCCCTTCTCTCCACATCCACACCAGCATCTGCAGTTTTGAGATTTTGTGTTGTGGGCCATTCTCACTGGGGTTAGATGGTATCTCAGGGTGGTTTTGATTTGCATTTCTCTAATAGATAGGGATGATGAATGTTTTTTCATATGTTTGTTAGCCACTTAAATGCTTTTTCTAGTGGGAGGCTAAAGGAAATAGGGGTCAATTGCGTTGAGATGTTCAAAGAGCCACATTCCCAGGCTGCTAAAGAACCAACCCCCTAATGTCACTGTCCTGTCCTCCTAAATCCTACCCAGCTCTTCCTGCCACAATTTTCCTGCTTATCTGTCTCAACTTGGAAGTTCCCTCTGGATTCAGGATGTGCAAAATCCCTGCCCAAGGATGGCCCTTGTCACGACAGTCTCTGAGGCTATTTAAAATATTTGTTTATACCTTTGTGGGATTTCTATGTGCTGTACTTGACAATAACTTTAATTCTTAACCATTTATTCATTCATGCTTTTCTCTAAATTGAAATAATCAACTTGCTCAGGGCTCCACATCTCCAGTGATTTCCCGCTCAATTCTAGGAAATTCTATGTACCTAGTGGACTCTGAAGCCAAAATATACCTGAGTAAACTGAATGTATATCCTTGTTTTCCTTTTAATGCTTTTTCAAATCTGTTTAAGTGCAATTTCAGTCCAGAGCCTCCAGCAACTTCCTACTGGAGTTACAGAGCCAACGTCCCGATTGGCTGTCGATAGATCAGTTCTCATCTTACCTTATTTAACTCATACGCTCTCTAGAGCTTCTGTTACACAAACAACATCAAGTGTGGGGGTCACCAGGGGTAAGAAGTAATTTAGAGTTGGATGATGAAGTATAATTTGGAATGGCCTGATTTCAGCTGACCCGCCTCCAGCCATAATTCCACATTGCCGTCCACTCTGGCCATCATCAATCTTTCTTCTTCCTATCAGCCCCCTTTCCTAAAGAACAGCAACTCACCCACAGTTACAAGGCATCCAGGAACAAAGTTAATTAGAAGTTAGGTCTCTGTACAATCCTCCTGCTTCCAGAAAATGGAGTTTAAAACAAAGGAAAACAAAAAATGCTGAGATACGCATAATGTGAGATGGAGTCACTTGCTTGGTATGTTTGTTTGGGATCAATAAAAAGAATGAAGAAAGACGGAGGCAGACTGTGGTATTATTTAAATAATAAAGGAACAATAATGGCTAAAATTTATTAGGCATATATGATATACCATGCTTTGTGGTAAGAGCTTTCCATATTTTCTCGCGTTTTGACCCCCACGACAAGCCTATTATTCATTTAAAGGCTATAGGTAGTGCTTACTATGTGCTTGACAATGAAAAAGAATATAGGTGTGAAAGGGGTAATGTTTTCAAAACATTAAGCCAGAACCTTTTAGTTTTTCTCCCTCTTAGTTCCTGGCAGCCATTCTCTCCCCTACTTTGTCCCAGGAAAAAGGGCAGATTGTTGGATGGGACACAGGAAGGTCCAGGACAGAAAGGAAGAGGACTGAAAAGCCTTTTCCTTCCATCCCTGAGGGCTGTGAGAAGAAAGAGCCTCAATAGGAAATGAGGTGGTAAAAACATGGGGGCTCTGACTTCATTTGGCTTGAACCCAAGGGTGTGTGTGAGTGAGTGTTTATGGTGGGGTGCAGGAGCATTGCTAAGTTGAGGTAAAAGTTGAAGTCAGAGAAGATCTTGGTGAGATATGCAGTTTGGGACTCCTGGTGAAAACCGCCTAGCTGACTGACCTGCAACTTGAACCCTCAAGGTCATGAAATGGGTCAACTGGGATGACTGAATATCCCCCTACTATCCACGCCTTTATCTTCCTAGGTAACAGAAACCCTGTTTGGGTGCAGTCATTGACCTAGTTAAAAAGACTGCATTTCCCAGTTACCATTGATGCTGAAATGGCTATAGAACTAGGCTATAGACAATGAAATATAAGCAAAAGTTTGAGTGTAACTTCTGGGAAGGTCTCTTAAAGGAAGCCAGCCTGGTAGGGAGACACTCCCCATTCTTCTTTTATTATATTATTAATATCCTGTAATTTCTATTCCATTATAGCTAGGAAGCTGGACATAATGGCTGGATCTCCAACTGCCATCTTGTAACATGAGTTGACCTTGGGGACACAGACATGCAGGATCCATGATGACTTCATGGAGCCACCACTCAAACCCTGGATCACTCTGTCTAGATTCTATAAAGAGAATAAACCTCATGGTTTAACCCATTACTATGTTATATTTTTGTTAGCCATAGCTGAATATTATCCTAAGACATATTTATAGTCCACTTAGCATCAGGCTGAAGGGATTGTAGGGCAGGTGGGTGTGAGGAGATGGGTTCACAATGGCTGGAGTGAAGTGAAACTGCAGCTAAGGGCTATGACTGAGGGATTGAATGGTAGTCACAGAAGATTCCAGTAATTCACAGGTTAGGCAAGGGTCCACCTGAGGCCAAGTTAGCAGAGAAAGTCCATGTGACTATGATTTAGCCAAGAGAACAGGCACCATGAGAGACAGATACCAGCAGTGGATGGCAGCAGGCCACCTTGCAACCAGCAGAAAAGAGAGACCAGAGGAGTCCGTAAACCTACAGGGACATGCCCAGGTGGGTCCTGTTTCCCCAGGAAGCTCCCCAAAGGCCAGCTATCGTCATTATCACCATAGGAAGGAGAAAAAGGAGGGAATAGAATGCTGACAGATTTGGTGCTAATCTGGAAGAGATTGAATTAACTAAAGGAACTGCTCCAAGTGTTGAATTGGGCTGATTCTCACTGGATTGGATTAAATTTGTTTTCTAGCCCTACTATCCAGTTAGTGGTGGGGGCTGTGAGGAGGATCAGAACAGACATAGGTTTTGCAGACCTGAGTACAGTGCTTCATCATGACATGGGTATTTTCACCCTCACCTCATAGATGAGGAAGCTGAAACTTAGAGGGGGTCAGTAACTTTACAGCCATACAGCTATTAATCATGTCCGTATTTCACAGTTCTATTTCTAACAAATTTTAGATTTGGGGGCTCAGCCTGCTTCAGTCCAAGAGAAGGACTGAGTACTTGCCACAGACATAATTTACTTGCTTTGTGTGTTTAGTGTGGGGCAGTGGATTGAACTAGAACTTATTTTCAGAGCCTCTCCAAATTCCAAACTCCTTTCTGTTACGATGATGTGCATTTATAAAGTGAGTGATCTTCATCTAGCCCCTAAAGCTGTCAGCATGGATAGAAACCTATCAGTCTTGGTTACTGAGACTTTCAACATACTCCTGATTTTTGAAGTGAAAGTCAAAATCTACAGATAAGATCCATACATACCATGGCAAATAAAATAGGAGTGGAGGTATTGATTTATCAGGGTACAGCTAAAGGGAGATTAGAATGACAAAACCTAAAGTAGTGGTCTTGGCTCCCTGAGCAGGCCCCCATAGCTGTGTTTTTCATTTGTTCATGCATTTTTTCGTTCATCAGATACTTTGTGAGCACTACAATATGCCGGGCAGACTGAGTGGGAAGGAAATAACTAGCAATAGATGCGTAGAGGCTGATCTCTCTCAATTTCCTATTCTCTTCTTATCAGTTTTGCAAACTTTCCTATCTCAAATATTCCAATTATTCTAGAAAATTCTATCCAGCCCCTCAAAATAGACAACATCTAAAACACAAACATTTGATAAACAAAAATGTCTAGGGTAAAAGAAAGGTGTAAGGAATGTATACATAGTACCTCCTAGAAGATTGATGGCTCTCATTTGATAAATTTAAAAGCTCAGCTCTGCAAGTTATCACTAAGATCTATATTTAATGATTCGTAACTTATTTACCTATCTCATCTTGGAAAATGTTGAATGAACCTATCCTTTAATCCAGCAATTCCAATTCTAGGAGTTTATTTTTATAAACATACAGTGTTCACTGTTTCATTGTGCAACATAACACAAGCCTGGGAATAATCTAAAAGCCCCCAAATACGGAACTGATGGAATAAAGTTTATCTCTATAGTGGAATAACCTGCAGCCACTAACAGGGCTGACATAGATCTGGAGATCTACAGATCTAGCACACATTGTAAAGTGAGTTTTCTTCCTGGTTTCTTCCTCTCCCTATCTCAGTACCATCAGGAACTCATCCCACACTGCTAAGGTCCCTCCCTGTAGAGGAGCAAAGTCACCATATTTGTATGTGAATATGTTGTTACTATTTAATAACAACTCACAAGGTGGGAGAATTTATAGAGGAAACAAAAAAAGAAATTTTTCTTTCACATTATGGGAAAGCACTTCCTAGGTGAGAAACCCCAAGTTTGTACAGTATGCCTTGACTATGGGTCTAAAAGATGAATTGGTTCCTCGTAGTAATATAGATCTCTACGTTCAGGTCCAAGCATTAATGTCTGTAACATGGCTGTAACTCAGGCATCAGACAGCCTGTGGGTTGTGTGCCCTACATCATCCTTGCTCTTTCCCCAGGGTTGGGGACAGTCCGAGGAAAGCAGAAGGGAGCTCAGAATGTGGTACAAACAATAGTGGGGAAGGGCATCAGAGAGAGTGAGACAAGGCACACACAGCATGGAGAGCTTGTTTCTTTCTCTGCTCTCTCCACAGGTTGAGAGTTGGTGCCTCATCACCCACATTTGGAGCTGATGTGCTGGTGGTTAGAGAGGCAGAGAAAGCTATAGTTTCTTGCCAGGGCTAAGCAGCTTCTCAGTGGGGGCAAGCCCCCAGGCATCTCAGCCATCTTTATGTGCCTGGCATTAGGAGTCATTAATCACTCAGTGGAACAGATTCATGGTGGGCAAACAGCTCTGTGTTACCATTTCCCTTGCGGATGGAATGGGAACATAATTAAATATTTGCAAATGGTGGGTGACAGATGGGCTGTTTAGAACAGCCTCATTTATGGTCATTAAATGGGACCTTTGAAATAGCACCTGAAACGGTGACAGTCTCTTTCCAGGAAGGAATTGTAAACCCTACAGTATCTGGAGTCTGATTCCATAAGCTTTCCTAGAATCCCAAGCAACTTTCCCCAAATCCCCCACCCAGGTGCCTGGGTCTCCCCTCCCCTCCTCTTCCCTGACATGGATGCCACTGTGGACCCTGCCTTCTCCTGCTCACCATCAGGTCCTCACCCCGTAGTGCTAAGCTCCTTCACTGCAGGGGAGCAGATTTCAGTTCTTGGGGAACAAGTACTGGGCTGATACGGCCCCTTACCTCAGAGAAGGGCTGCATAGTTGCCCCTGCTTTAGCGTGGCCCATTCCTGAATCTTCTTCCTTTCTTAGTTCTGCTTTGAAAGTGAGGCACAAAAGATAAATAAAAGTGAATCAAAATATAGTTGATTTAAGAAAATATATTCAGTGAATCAGGGTTACAGGTATGATACAGAATGGCAAAAATCACAGAGGTGGGACGCAGAGGACAGAAGCTGGGCAAACGCTAGATTCAGTGACAGAGCTCCCATCCTGGTTTCGCATTCCATGACCTTTGTAAGGGTTTCAACATCATTTAGATCTTGAAGGTCTCTTTCTTTCACCCACTGACAATGGTTAAGCCATTGTGACAGCAGAGATTTCGCCTGGCTAATGTGATTTTCAGGCATTTGGTGAGGAGGCCCCTTGGCCCAGCCTGGGTAATGAAGAGTTCTTCTCCCTGGCAGCGGAGTCAGCTCATCATCTGCTGGGAGGCTCGGGATGCACGGCCGCTGATGAAGATAGAATGGCCAGGCCTGCGCGTTATTAATGCCAGCCAAGGTCTGTGAGCATCTGCCAGGGAAACAGTGACATGCCCTTCACTTAAGCCCAAGAGGACAATGAAAGCTACTGTGCAGCTTGGATGTGAGCCAGCATCAGGGCCTATTGTCAGAGTAAAGAAGTTCATTAAGAAGCTCTCATACACAGCAAGGGCTGAAGAGGGGAGAAAAGGAGGAGTGGGTGCTGATCTAGAGACAGCAAATTAGAACCTTGTTCCCTTGCTCCAGGGACGACAAGTCTCTCCTTCTTGAGAAGATTTATGACAGAGGTCTTGTAAAAGCCTGTGGTCACCCAGCCACACATCTACCACACACTGTCTCCAAGCTATGGGCCCATTTGCCTCCTATAGTAAGAAGAGAGGGCTGTCACGTCATCTCTAGGTAGATGGTAGAATTCTGAACAGAAGGATGTGCTGCCAGCAGACAACCAAGGAGTCTCAAGTCCACGGACACTAAAATACTGTCAGATATAGACGTTTGTAAGGTACCTGGTACAAGTTTGCAAACTTAAGGGGGCAAAGCAGGTCACACAACTTGAAGTGCACCATGAGTACCAACAATGGGAAGTGCTGGGGACCACTCTGGCCTTCAGGGCCCAGCACCCCTCTTACAGAGGCAGCAGGGGCTCAGCTCTAGCTGGTCATGTGGGTGAGGGAATCCAGGCTCTCCTCCCTAGGCCTCCCGAGGTTTCAAGAAAAGCTTGACATGTATATTTAAAACATATATACAATTTCAAAACACTTTACTTAATATTTTAAGAAAATATTGAAAATATTAAAAGAAGGAAAGAAAAAGACTGATCAAATAAAGCATGCCATGGACTGGATTTGGCCTGTGGGCCTCTGGGATCCCCTACAGACGTCTATGTCCTAATCCCCAGGATTTCTAAATATGCTACTACTTTACATGACAAAAGACAATAAAGGTTACAGATGAATTAAGTTGCTAATCAGCTGACCCTGTGATGGGGGAGTAGCCTGGATTACACAGGTGGGCCCAGTGTAATCATAAGGTCCTTAAAAGTGGAGGAGGGCAGCGGAGGAGTCAGAGCCAAGGTGATTTGACATGAGTAGGGCACAGGGCAGCATTTCTGACTTTGAGGATGGTTGGGGCCCTGAGCCAAGGAAGGCAAAAGGCCTCTGGGAGCTAGAAAGGGCCAGGAAACAGACTCCTCCTACAGCCTCCAGAAGGAAAGCAGCCCTGCTGACACCTTGGTTCTTAGCCCAGGAAGACCTATTTGGGACTTCTCAGGTATGAAACTGCGAGATGCTAAGTTTCTATAGTTTAAGACACTAAATTTGTGCTGATTTGTTACAGCAGCAATTGTAAATAATATGGCCTCTATTTTCAAACTATAGATTGCGAGGGTAATGTAAGTACAGTGTGAGCAGAGAAATGCTGTAAAACTCTAATTGCCCTTTCTAATAATGCGGGGCAAATTGAGAGAATAAGCACTAGGCTTGGCTACTTAAATTCCTTAGTGACCATTCTGACAAAAATACCTGCCCGGCTAAGCAGATGCAACTGAGTTTTTAATTCTGAGCCACCAGCCCTGTCGTGGGACAATTTTGGAGCAATGGTCCAGAGGATCCCTAAGACAATAGTAGCCAGTTTTCAGTGGTAGAAACTCTTAGTGTTCACCACTGTGTGTGGGATCTGCTGTATTTCTCAGGCTCCCTTATGGCTGGGTTAGGGCCCCATGGCCAATAGGGAGAAGAGCAAAGTGACATAAGCTACTTCCAAGCCAGGCTCTTCAACAATCCCTTGTGATCTCCAGTTTCTCTCTCTTTTTCCCCACCACACTGACCCAGGACACCTGTCCTGGATGACTTAGCCATAAGGTAGAGGAGGGCTGTCTCACTTATGTCATGAAAAAGAAATAAATTTTTGTTGCATCACTGAGATTTTAGGATTGCCTATGACAACATTATGTATTTGTCAGTTACGAAGCCTAAAAAATAGATTTAAAGAGATGGGAGAGTGGATATGGAGAGACGTCTTGGGAGAGAGGTAAGCAGTGGTTTATAGTAGGACCATGTTTTTCCTAGTGTGGTCTGTGAACCACTGATGAGAACTGGGCCTATGTAGATAACAAGCAGAACAACACTAAACATTGTTCATGGCTGTGTGTTTATTGGCCATGTATTAGAAAAAAATTATCCAGCACATATGTCCGCTCTGCAATTTCACAAGTATTTGTTGCTTAGGAAGTCAATTGGAAGTAGATGTAAAGAAAAAATTAAAAATATAAAGCGGGGTCAGGCATGGTGGCTCATGCCTGTAATCCTAGCACTCTGGAAGGCTGAGGTGGGTAGATGGTTTGAGCTCAGGAGTTTGGGACCAGCCTGAGCAAGAATGAGAACTCGTCTCTACTAAAAACAAATATATATGATAATATATATATGTATATTTTTATGTATACACATACCCATATGTGTGTGTGTGTATATACATATACATGTATATGTGTGTGTATATACATATATAATATATGAATATTTGTGTGTGTGTGTGTGTGTGTGTGTATGTATATAGTGTGTATATAGGTATGAAAGAAAAATCCGAGGGTAGCATTTGAATAACTGAAATTTGGGAACATGGCAGTCAGCATAGGAAAAAAGAGTGGCTTGGAATATATCTTTGAAAAGAATGGATAGCCACTATGGGAAAGTCACATTTTTTAGCTCTAAAATTCTAGGACTTGAAGGATTCCTAAAATTGTCATCTCCTTATTACCCTTATCATGATGTGCAACTTCTTCTGTGTGACATTCATGACATCCTGGATGTCTAGAATCCAACAAGGAACTGAACTTGCCAGTTTAATTTCTATTGACCTCTGTACAGGATTCCACCATTGAGTTCCACCCAACTTGTAAGGCTCAGCTCACATCCCATTTCCTAAATAATGATCTCACCTTCTTTAAAAGTCTTAGAACACCTACCTGTTCCTGATAACACCCAGACAAACAGTCTTGAAGTAGAGTTATTTGTGTAAGCATCTTGCCTTCCCATTTAAATTGTAAGCTCCTGAACAAGACTGTATCTTATTCTTACAATATTTTGTGAAATCTTTTATGCTTCCAGGTAATTTTCAGTCATTTACAAATCAACATACTTGTTGTTACTTTTTATTGTAAAACATCTGTTTCTCATGCTTCAGAGCTTTTCAAAGCACAAGCAAGAATTGCTAGGTACAGCAGAATCGAGCTCCCCTATGACATGAGAGTAATTTATTGAGCTTTCTGTCTGAAGAAACTTTTAGGCTTTAATGAAGATGGCTATTGGGAATATCATGAAGTTTTCTATTACCTGGTTTATCAAAATGGTCATGTTGGTAAAATGTTTTCAGGCAAGCTGTTAAAATAATGGTAGCTACTTAAACAAATAGACCTCCAGGATAAATAATAGCATTTTATTTTTTAAATATTTTTATTTTATTGTTCACATATAATAGCTCAGGGAAGTCAGCTTTCCTCCGTGTGGCTATCCAGGGCTCTTTCTAGCTCATGACTCAGCTACTCTCTGAAGGCTTATGTATATCCAGCTGGGAGAAGGTAAAAGAGACTATCAGCTGGGTGCAAAGTCACACCCCCATGTGGTGTCACACACCTAGCTGCTTGGGAGGCTAAGAGAGAAGGGTCACTTCAGCCCAAGAGTTCAAGGCAAAAGTGAGCTATGATTGTGCCACTGCACTCCAGCCTGGGTGCCAAAGAGAGACCCTGTCTCTTAAAAAAAAATGAAAAAAAAAACAAAAAACTGACCATGTGATTCCAGCTTATAGTCTATGGGTGAAACCTAGTCACATGGCCATATCTAGATGTTATGTAATGGAAAACAGAATCGCTAGGTGTTTGAGGGAGCCTGAATTCTGGCACACAGTGAGGGCCAGCCTACCCTGAAACCAGTCTTTCAAGTTTACCCACCACTTCATTTGACTTACAAAGAAATGTGCAGGAGTTTGGGGGGGGGGGGGAGGGAAGGAGCAACAGAGGAAAACACAGTGAAATAAGATGACCTGAGAAATACATGAAACATAAATAAAGCCCATCTGCGCCTTTCAATTGCTCTCTCAATCTTTCTAGGAGATGAAGAAAAAGTATAGCATGGGCACATGCACTAGAGCCCAGGGTTGCTGAGTTCTGGAAGGAAGATGTGTGAGTGGAATGTGGCCCCTCTAATCTGTGTGTCTCCATGAAGAGGTGTGTATCCTAGAAGAGTTGTGTTGGGATTTCCAGGCACTTCCATTTGAACTGCTGAGCTCTCAGGTAGAATACTATATATTTTTTCATTGCATTTTTCACCTGATCTCTTATTTGAACTCTGTCATGATTTGGTACATATATCATAGGGAATATAACCATTTAACAGATTAGAAAAGTGAGGTATGGAAGTGAGCCAACCCCTCACCTGAGTGTCTGAGTCAAGACAGACCTTAAGTCTCCTGACTTTGTATTTGTGGCCCCTTCCATTACAAGGTGCCTTCTCTCTGGGAAACAGTTGGTGTTCCAGGTTCTCCTTTCTATGAGCGTTTGCTCTCTTAAAGATCAGTTCCCTAATTTCGATCAAAACCTGCTCTTACTCCCCCAGTTGGGCTCATTCGTTCCTCTCCTACAGCCATCTGCATTTTCCCCTAGGGTAACTCTAAAGAGAAGTGGCTTTATTAGTGACATCCTCTGGAAGGATACTGGTGAGCAGGAGGGTCTGTTCCAGCAACTACAGAGCACAATTACACAACCACAGGCTCCATAAAGCCATTTCTGTCTTCAGCCAGCATTGTTGTAGCCCTCACTTGTTGCCCAAGTATAATCAAATTTTATAGCTATGAAGAATTTTAGAAATCAGCCAATCTAGCTATTTATGTTTGGGCAATAAATATATGAGAATTTGAAAAGATACTCAATTCCACTAGTGATCAGTGCAATGTAATTAGAACAAGAAAACAAAGCTTATTAATGTCAGATTTAAAAAAACAAAAACAATAACAAATTTATCTAGTGTTAGCAGGGGTGTAGGACTATTGGCACTCTTTTAAGCTGTTATGAGTACAGATTAGTAATGACCTTTCAGGGGATACTTTGGCACAATTTTAAACAAAAATTCCAATATCTTGAGTGATTCTCTGATGTGAAATTGCTATATCTGTGGAGGTGTGTAAAGTTATGTGTTCATGAATAATTGTGAAAATCTAAATGTGTTTTAATAGAGTAAGGGTTAAATTAATTATAGGCTATCTGTATTGCCGAACGGTGGAATTTTGTGTAGCTATTAAAAAGAATGTGCTAGAAATATAAAATGGAATAGCTGCATTGACAAGTACTGGCGCTTCCTCAGAGTTACCATATGACTCAGCAGAATATACCCAAGAGTATTGGAAACGTGTCCACACATATACATAAATGTGCATAGTAGCATTATTGATAGCCAACAAATGGAAACAACCCAAATGTCTATCACCTGATCAATTAGATTTGGGGCTAAATCTTTAGCTACCCAGTGGCTACTAGAAATACGAGATTATCTTAAGAATACTATAGAAACCTGGTGATTCTGTACCTATGGCTAAGTTGTAAGTTCTTCTCTGTACGTTCTCAGCACCTTTAGAAGCCATGGTCACCTACCAGCTTATGTTTGTGGAGTGAAGAAGTTATAGTCATTGCCTAATGACAGTGGAACAGTCTGAGAAATGTGTCATTAGGCAGTTTTGTCATGTGAACATCACAGAGTGTACCTACTCAAACCTAGATGGTGGTAATGCTCCAATAGCCAGCATGTATGCAGTATATGTGGTCGCCATTGCCTGAAATGTTGTTACATGATGAATATATTTGGTTTTTCAAAGCCTTAACAGACATTATCCTAAGCAACCTTTAGGTGATAATTGAAGTAAATGCGTTGCTGTTGCATGCCACAAATTACTTCCATTTGCAAGGAGGTAATCACTGTATTTGTGCTGTAACAGGTAAGCAACCCAAACCAGAATTTCATCTTGAGAATCTGTTTCTTAAAACTATTGCAAGACCAGCCTAACCAGAGCAAGACCCTGTCTCTACTAAAAAGAGAAAAACTAGCCAAGCACTGTGGCGTGCACTTGTAGTCCCAGCTACTTGGGAGTCTGAGGCAAGAGGATCACTTGACCCCAAAAGTTTGAGGTTGCTGTGAGTTGTGACACCATGGCACTCTACCCAGGGTGACAGAGTGAGACTCTGTCTCAAACAAAAGCAAAAACAAAAGCAATTACTGCAAGAACCAGTAAAATAAGGCTTCTCGCATGCTTAAAACAGAATGAATCTACAAGGTGAATATATTTAATACTACTGAACCGTACACATAGAAATGGCTAAGATGGTAAATTTTATGTGATATGCCTTTTACCACAATTTTTAAAAACCAGAGTGTTTCATGAGACGAGAGACCACAGAAGCAAATGAGTAGTAGGTGAACAGCCAGCAATTGGCAACAGCAGAAATCTGCTACCATCCCTCTGCTGGAGGGTGTTTCTGGACTTTCAAATTAGGGCTGTCCTGTGGGAGCTGAAACCTGGCGGACCTGTCATGTAGGTTCTGAGCTGTGGAGGGGATGCCAGAGGAAGCAGAGAGGCTCTTCCTGCCTCTCACCTCTCACCCTTGGTCTCTCTTGGTGCCTCCCCTCAGCGGAGCTGACCAGGGGCCCAGAGACACAAAAGCAGAGCTGGAGAGAGCCAGGTACTTGAGCTGCACACCAGCCTCTCTGTAGATGTGTGTAAATGCAGAGAAAGTCTCCAACAACTACTATTAAAAATAATATCCACTAATAATAGTGTGAGGTTGGACAATTAAGTTGCGAATGTATCTAGAAAAAGTGCTACATACCTCATTGCTGAATATCACTATGGTGATACTGAGGTGACTTTGAGGGACTCCCCTTGGGATGCTGTGCATGGACACCAGCACCTACTCTACCCTCCAAAGCAATTTTTGAACCCTTTTTTGTGGAATGGCCATCAGAGCTGTTATCTGACGATTAAGTTCAGGAACTCATCCTTGGAGCTGACATTGGTGCATAGCCTCCCGAAAGGAATATCTCAAAGGTGACCATACTGATATTCAGCAATGAGGTATGTCGCACTTTTTTCTAGGATGAGCTTACCAACGTAATCGTCCAGCCTTGTATATTACTGGGAGCAGGAGAGACATCATATAGTCCTTGCCTGGGAGGAATTTATCTTTTGTGATGGGAGTTGAGGGCATTTGAGGTATATAAAATTTGTTGAAAGAGGACAGGGAGGATAACTGTACTCTGTTTGACGTTAGGGGTCAGTAAATGAATGAATCAGGATAAGTAAATTTTGACTGGCTTTCAGGCTTGAGTAAGAAGTTTCCAGGCAGAAAAGGGGGAAGAGATATATTCCAGGCAGAGGAATCATCATCTGCAACTATACAGTTGTATATGAGTTGAATTATTATTGACTAGTTAGTTATTATAAATGTGAGGGTCTATGTATGATTAAATAAATCTATATGAATTCTGTCAGATTTCTTTTTATTTTGTAATTAATTTTTATTCTCAAGTGTCAGGCATTTTCAGAGGTCCTTAAAAATCCCATGGGTTTGGTGCCCAATGGTTAAAACAGTCGTATTTGGCCTCAGAGAGAAGCCCCACCCATGTCAACAGGTTGTCCTATTCTTCTGAGCCAGGACATGTGGCAGCTGAGTGTCTGAGAGGGCAGGGAAGAGGCCGTGTGTCCTACCTCTGCCGATGTCCACACAGCCCTCTCCAGCACACTGTGGGCCCTTTCCACACAAAAACAGAGGTTCTCACAAATCCGCCCTTTGTTCTGGGAGAGAGGAAGGACAGCCAGACTAGTAATGATTGCCAAGTGCTCAGTCAATTGATCCCACATGTGCCTGACCCCACCTCTCCACCCACACAATGGAAAACCCCTGCTGGTGGTATCTGGGAAAAGTGGAGAGAAAAGTGTCCTAGTTACTTTTTTTTTTTTTTCACCAAGTCAATACATGTACACACTCCCAAAGAAAGTTCAATTCTGTCTGTTGTGGACTGAATTGTGTCACCCCCAAACTCACACGTTTAAGCTCTAACTCTTAATGTGACTGTATTTGATGGCAGACGAGGCTTATAAGGTGGTAAAAAGGTTAAACGAGGTCATAGGGTGGGGCCTTAATATGATAGGACAGGTGTTTTTGTAAGAAGAGACTCCAGATCCTCACAACCCAGTCCCTCTCCTGCCCTGTGCAGTCGCAGTGACAAGGCAGTTGTCTACAAACCAGAAAGCAATTCTTAACTGGAAACCAGCCCTGACAGTAGCACCTGGGTCTTGGATGTCCAGCTTCTGAAGCACGAGAGAGATTTTCTATCCCATCAGCTGCCCAGTCAATGGTTTTTCACTATGGCAGCTTGAGATGACTAATATGCTGTTCTTCAGGCTTAATTGATGTAATGTAGATTGTATATAAAGTCCAATGGGTGTTAGGGATGGGGAGTTGGGTCTGGAAGCCTTGTAAATTATTATAGTCTCTCTAGTTTCTTGGGGTGTCTCAAATCACCATTTGCTAAGCCAGGAAAGAGCATTAATTCTGTTCCCTTCCACTCATATTCACTTCCCCCTTTCCCCACAGCACTCACTCTTTATCTTCTCTTTTCTCCTCCCAAATCTCCCTGCCTCCCAACCCAACTTTTCCTGCCACTTCTTGAGCCATAGCCCCTGGCATGGATTGCCTGTCACCCTCTGTTCTGCCTTGGACTGCTGCCTGAGGAGGTGGAAGAAAAAAGCTTTGAATCCTGATTTGCAGTGGTGTTGGGAGTGGTAGTGGGGATTGCTAAGAGGCCATCACAGTGATGGTGGAAGAGCTTTTTAGGGAAACTTTTAAAATCTCATCTACTGAAGCATAATCTTCTGGTAGCTTAAAAACCCTATGCTTTATTTTGCTAGAAGAATGCCAATATCTTTCCCAACTTTGAGTACTTGAGTAATGTCATGTTTTCTTACATTACCTTTCAAAGAATGTGTTTCTAATACTTTGTAGACACAGTAATATGCCACTCACATGTTTCTTCAAGGAAGGGCCTGCTGCCCAGCTACTGGGGGTGTTGTAGAAAGATGTCTTCAGCTGACAGCTCTTTTTTGGGATGGCCTCAGCTGCAGACAGCTGCCTCACCCAAGGTCACAGCCCTTCCTGACTTTCAGTTGGCATATACAGGCTGTTTCGGCCCAGCATGGAACAACTACCACGGGCAATTTTTACTCTAGCACTCCCAGGGTGGCCCAAGGCTACTGTTGGCCATGCATCGCAACTCAACTTCTCCCTCTGCACATTCCCTCCCTTCCACAAGTGCGATCCCAAGGGCACTCCCTAATAAACTTCCTACATTCTAATCTCTGTCCAGAGACTGCTTCCTGGAGAACATAACCTGTGACAATGATGTTAGTCTTAAAGGGTACCACACATTTAAGGAAAGGGATTAAGGACAGTTTCCTCATATCATAAAGGGGAAGAGATTATCCTTTGCAGTGTTTTGTGCTGAAATGAGGATTTTTCACCATTGACTTATGAAACAGAAAATACTGGTGTTTCATCACCTGTTTCCACCAGAAAACCCTCCTCATTATTCTAGGGTATGATGACTTCTTATTTTCTGGAAAGAGCCCTCCTTTCTCCATGCATCTTTTTTCTTTTAGAGGTCTGGTGAGCCCAGGCTTCTGGCAGTTCCAATGACTAAGCCACACAAGCTCTGCTTCCCTGAGGTGAGAGGTTTCAGGATCACTGAGGGGACTGATACCTGACTTAAGGTCTCATCTTCTCCAGGTTCCAACTTCCAGTTATAAGATACGCTTTGATCCACCTAACTTGTCAAACACATGTAATAAGAGATAAGATATAAAAAGATAAAATGGAAAAGGCATGGGCAGACTTAAAACTAAGATAAATGGTGATTTGAGACACCCCATGAACCAGAAACAAACCAGCAAAGAAGGGTATAAACCAGGCTGAAATCACAGGCTACTCAGTTCTGAGACTTGAGTAGGGTACTGGTGGTTATTGGGGGTTTCATTCTTTCAGGGTAAATGTGCTTAATGCAAGAAGGGATATGAGATTAGTAACTGTTTAAAGTTAGGGATTGGAATAGGGCTCCCCTCTTCATAAAAGGGAGCAGGAAAAATGTATTCTTGATGACAGCTGTTGAGGGGCTGTGGCTTTATTGGAAGCTCTGGGCCTGGAGGCAGTCTCAGAACAGGCTACTGATTTGGTGACTGGCTTAGCTCTGTCACCCTGAGACCGAGGCTATAAACCACATATGAAAACTAGTTTTTTTTTTTTTTTTTAACTCTGCTGTGTTTATTTCTGGATCTGAAAGCTAGTTTTGGACTGAGCATCAAGGATACAAGAGGAGGTAATCATAAGATGGATAGAAAGGTGGAAAAAACTCAAAAGACATGCAAATGCAAATCCCCAAACTCGTGGAAATCACACTTGGTTTTAGCTAAAATGCTGAGAAGTAGTAAACTCATAGAAATCAAATGCTAAAAAAGATAGTCAATACAATGAACAATTAGAAAAAATTCACCTTGAATGAAATTAATTTCATAAAATCATTTTATGAAGTCTTTATGATGCTTATGATACTCAAAGAGCTAAATAAAAAATACTCATAATAAAACATGAAATTATGAAACAGCAACAACAAACAAGGAGAAATAAAATAAGAGATGTGCATGAGAAATGGATTAGTCTAGAATGTTGGAAATGAAGAAATATTGTAATTGAAATTCAGAAACCCAATAGATGGGATAAACTTTAGACTGGTCGCTCTCAAAGAGGAAATTAATGAATTAGAATATGGTATTTAAGAATTCACTAGGATGCAACAGAGTAAAAAGATTAAAAAAAAAAAAAAAAAAAACAACCTGAAAGTACATTTAGGAGACACAGTGGATAAATGGAGAAACTTCAAGAGATATATGAATGGGGATTTCAGAAGAAGAACATGAGGGGAATGATAGACAAGAAATATTTGAAATATTACTAAGGATGTTCCTGAATTGAAGAAAAAAATATGGATTGATTGAAAGTGCACCATGAGAAACAAGCAGGATAAATGATAGTAAACTCACATTGTGGTGACACTGAATAATGCCAAGGATAAAGAAAAAAAAAGTTCTTTAAAAATTACCAGAAAGGAAAGATACTTTATCTACAAAAAGAAACCTTTAGGACTGACAGCAGACTTCTCATCAGCAATGGAAAAGAGAGTAATCTCAAGGCACTTGTGGGAAGTAAGAGTCAACCAAGTATTTTAAAGCCATTTTAAACTATCATTTAAGAATGAAAGAAGAATAAAAAAGAATTTTTTAAAGAGACACAGCGTCTAAAAAAATAAATAAATTAGGGCAGTGCCTGTGGCTCAAAGGAGCGGGGTACTGACCCCATATGCCAGAGGTGGCGCATTCAAACAGGTGGCACTGGCCAAAACTGTTAAAAAAAAAAAAAAAAAAAATGAAAAAATGGAAGTTTTTCATTTTTGCAAAATGAAAGTTCATAAGGAAGGCTGGTCTACAAGGAACAATTATGAGCAAACAAACTTTGCAAAAAGTTGGTCAATAAACAGTTTATTTAAAAAATAATTAAGATTGTTTTTTGTGTTGAAAATTTCGAGGTTAAAAAAAGGATAAACACCCAGATGAGGAAACCAAATAATCCATGTTTAGTTAAAGTGAGCCAAGTCCTTTTCATGTTCTGCAAGAGGATAGAAATAAAGTACAAATTTAGACATTGTGAGAAAATTTATGGTTAAATGTTTATACTGAAAATTTAAAGACAACCACCAAGAGGAGATAAACAGAATTTGTAGAATGCAAGTGAGCAGGGGCAGGGAAAACAGAAATATAGAAAAAATGTTATCCAACGGAAGGCAGTAAACGAGATAAGCAAAGATAAAGACTGGTGGCAGAAACACAAAATGTAGTGGCAAAAATAACTCCAACTCCATCAGTGACCAGAATAAATGTAAAACGATTAAATTCACTATTAAAAGATAGATGATCTAATTGGATTTTAAAAGACATAGACAAGTTATTTGCTGTGCACAAGAGCTGCACTTAAAATGAACAAAGGCTGAAAATAAAGGGCTGGAAAAAGATATGCCCGGCAGAAACTACTAGAAAGAAAGCTGGAATTTCAGGCTAACTTGTTTTTTTTTTTAATTTCTGGTTATTGTGAAGGTACGAACATCTAGGTTTCAATGTTTGCATTTATTAGGTAGAGTCCCTCTTGTAGTTGTGTCCCACACCCAAATGGTGTGCCAGGTACCCTTAATGGTGCCCAGTAGGTCGGAGCACACCAGTCCTCCTCCCTCCTCCCCTCTCCCTGCTCCCTTGTTCCCCCTCCCCCAACTTGAATTGATTTGAATTTTTCCTCTTAATGTGGGAATGTATTAGATCATGTGCTAGCTTCATGTTAGTATTGAGGACATTGGATACTTGTTTTTCCATTCTTGTGATACTTTTCTAAGAATGTGCTTTAGCTCCATCCAGGTTAATACAAAAGATATAAAGTCTCCATATTTTCCTGGCTGAATAGTACTCCATAGTATACATACACCACAGTTTGTTAATCCAGCCCTGAATGGATGAGCATTCAGGTTGTTTCCACATCTTGGTGATTGTACATTGAGCTATGATGAACAATCGAGTGAAATTGTCCTACTTGGATTTAAGGTGGAAAGCAGACGACTTTAAAGGCTCAGGAGTTACCTTTGACCTCTGGAGGGTTACCCTGCTGCACATCTATTGAGGATCCCACAGGTATCTCCAAGTCAACTTTGCAAAACTGAAATCACCATTTTCGTTTCTAGTCTGTCTCTTAATCAAGTACTGACTGGCCCTGCTGTTCTCAAAGTTGCCTGTTTTGTTTTTTAAATTTTGGTCCCAAGGCCTGTCATGGTTTTCAGCTGGACTTTGAGTATGAAGGCCACCAAAATATAGACCGGATCTCCTAAGGCTCAGAGACTTCCTGAAAAGTGCGTAATACAGGCTTTTGGGGTGGGGGGGCAGCACTGGAGTGCCATGATCAGAGCAGGCTCCCTGCTGCAGATGTCCTCAGCTACAAAAAATGGCAAGTGGGGACTGAACTCTCCAGTCAAATTGGGTCCCGCTACTCTGACCTTTTCTGATTCAGCTCTGCCCAGGAGGGGCAGAGCAGAGTAGTTATGCTGGCAGAGCCAACAGTGGAAGAGGAAGCTCTGCCCAGCCATATGCAGTGTCTTCAGGGGAACAGAGTCTGGGAGTGTTAAGTGCACTAAAGGAGACTGCTGGAGACCCCTGGCAACACACATGCTGTCAGTGTCAATCCCCAGTCTGATGCCTTCCTGCAGACTGGGGGGAGGGAGTGTGGAAGCTTCTGAATATTTTGGCTCTCCTTATATTTGACTGTGTCAGTTCCAAGACATTCACCTCAAACTGGCAGGCGACAGTGCCTTTCACAGCAGCACAAATCAAATATTCTATTGGGTCGATGCAGAGTGGTCATTAAGTGACCCACCTCAGGGAATTGGATGCATTGTTGTCAAATTGGAACTTCCCTGTCAAGCAGGCACAAGCCCAGCCGCCAAGGCATGGTTATTTCATGACCCAGACTCAACCACAAGGACAGTAGCCATGGCGCCCTTATAAACCCCGGCCTTCGTTCTGTGGAGATCAGCACTCTGCCTTAATTGAATTACATAAATATTCATTTTTTTAGTGTAACAGTGAATCAATTCCTTTAACAGAATACATATATTTTTGGTGGCTCTCACACCTCTGTACTTAAGGCAACAAGGGCAAGGTAAACCTCAAATAGTTTGCAATCCCATGACTGGCCAGCCCGGGGAAAGTGAAGAGCAGGGAGGCTCTTGCTTTGACAGGCCTGTGTGTTCCCCCAGGGGCTCAATTACTCTCTCCTGTGTTCCACCCTTGCTAGCCAGGGACTGAGGTGTGGACAGACACTTGCACACTCCAAATGCATGTCTTCCCATTTGGGCCTCTGTGTGATAGGGGAAGCCCTGGGCCCCAGGAAGATCAGGGGAGGCAGGGCCCCCCTTCTCCAAGCCCCCAGTGGTGGGCCACTGAGGCCTGCCCATCTGCCACATTGCCTTGGTTTTAATGAAAACTGTCCATGTGCTGCTATTCCTAATTATCTGTGCTCCGGACTGGCTGGCTGATGTGTTTGATTTTGGCTGCCAGACTGGTGGAGATGGTTCTTTCATAAAGAATCACACCCCTTTCAAGTTGAGTTTTCTTTTTGCCCATCGTTTGTTTTTGTAAACGTTTCAGGATTAATTGAACACTCTTCCCCTTTCCAACCAAAATACATGCTCGCCTTCCCTGTGCAATATGGTGATCCTGGCGTTTGATCATCTCTGTACACCTTCATTTCCGAGTCCCCAGTGCTGACAAAAGACCAGTCTCAAGTCACCTCAGGCCGCCGTGCTGGAGAAAATTGAGTTTCATTTCAGATTGGCCTCTTCAGTTTCTGCCTCTGAAAAGCTCATTTTCTGTAAATCTAGGTTTGAATATCTTCGGGCTCACCTTGAACGTGCGACTGCATATCTTTTGCTCATCTTTTTAATTATAACTATAAGTTTGGAAGCTTCTACAATATGTCATGTTTTGAGTAAGGGAAGAAGGGAAGAGTTAGCTCTGGGCAGACTTGACGAAGTGTCTAATAAAAATTCTTTTCTAATATCATTTTACTATTAAGATTCCACTGGAAAAAAAATAGGGATTGAAACGAGTGTCTCCTTTATTTCGCTATTGCACACCCCATGTTGTAAAACAAAACCAAATAATAGCGACCCCATTATCAACCCCCTCTCTTTTTAGTATTGCTTAATCCCAGCTGCTCAAAAGAATCACTTGGGTGTTTAAAACTGTTCCTGTGTGTGGGAGGCAGGATGAGGGCCTTCCAAAGGTGTTCACAGCCTGACCCCCGACCCTGCTCCCTCCCATGTGATTAGGTTAAGGATCTAAGGTGCAGAATTATCTGGGATTATCTGAGATTATCCATGTGGGCCCTAAATTGAATCACAATGACCTTTAAAAGTGGAAAAGGGAGGCAGAATAAGAGAGAAGACGATGTCACCATGGGAAAAAAGGACAGAGAGATGCCAGATTGCTGGCTTTGAAGATGGAGGAAGGAGGTCTTTAGAGGGTTGAAGAAGCATGGGGATAGATTCTAATTTAGAGTCTCTGGAAAGGTCCATTTAGTACTCCTGACACACGAGATTTAACCCAGAGACCTGTGTGAAACTTCTGACCTACAGAACCACAGGAAAATAAATTCGTGTTGTCTTTAGGCACAAAATTTGTGGCAGTTTGTTACAGCAGTCATAGGAAACTTAATACCTCATGTGAATTTACTTCAGCCTGAAGGAATCTGAGTCATGTGAGGTGGGGGCCAGGCCTTGAGAAGTGTTCAGAGCTCTGCAGGCGATTCTCCTGCACAGCAGGGTTGGTCTGCCCCCACTGTCTCCAGGTCCTCACACTGCCCTGCCTCTCAGCTCCCTGCAATCTGCTGTGGCCCTCCACACCTCTGGCCCTTTTACATCCCCTGTCATTCTTGCGATTCTCCTTGGCTAGTGCATTTCCTTGGCTCGACCCTTAGGTGATGATGCTGCAAGGGTTCCATCCTAGGGTCTCTTCTCTTGTCATGCTATATGTTCTTCCCCGAATGTTTCATCCACCCTTCAGCTACCATGCAAGGATTCATGCCTAACCTGAATCTTGCTCAGATCTATTTCCTGACTTTCGAAGCCATGTACTCAACAAGTTACTTCAAATTCAGTATGTCTAATGCTGAGCTCATTTCCTCCACCATCATACCCTTCCTCTATGGAATTACGAACCATGCAGCAACTGAAGCCAGAAACCTGGAATTGTCCTGTCTCCTCCCAATCTCCTGAATCATTTCTCTTCATCCTCACTATCTTGGTTCAGACTACCTTCATCTCTACCCCAATTATTACAAGAACCAAAGCCATTACTCAAAATCCTGAAACACTTTAACTCCAAGCTTTTCAATTGTCTTTAAGATGTAGTGTTACAATGCTCCCCTGTTCCTGTCCCACATCATTTCCTCCCACTCTGGACTCCCCTGTTCCTGTCCCACATCATTTCTTCCCACTCCCATTTATCCTCACCCACTTTCTCTCCAAACTATGCCAAGGCCATTATGAACTACAGTACTTCATTATCTAAACTCACCATGCTTCCTCTTGTCCCCAGACATTTCACATCCTGGTCTCTCCTCCTAAACACACTCCTTTCCCACTCTGGGACTACCTAAGTCTTCCCAGGCATTAGTCTCAGTTTAGCTGTTGCCATGACCTTTTATTGTATCTTAGCACCCCTTCCCCCTTTCTTCAGCATCCTGATTTCCTTCCACCAGAACATTTTTTTTCTTGGTGTCTCCTTGGTTAGATGGTAAATCCAAAATCAGACTCCTATTGCAGAAGCCAAAGAAAGTTAGCTACTTTCTCTCCTGGCCCTTCCTGGTACAGGCAGTTAGGATGAGTTGTGACCTAAGGTGATGAGATACTTTCTTCCAAGGACTTTGAAATACAGGGTGAACATAAAGTTCATGTGCAATTTAAAATACCGTATATACTTGAGTATAAGCCGAGTTTTTTTGGCACAAAATTTGTGCCTAGTTCGGGTTTTTCGGTAAAATTTTGTGCCGATAAAACTCGGCTTATACTCCAGTACATACGGTAGTTTAACATAGTAAATTGCACACAAACTTTGTGTCCACCCTTTATTGTACAAATAGAGCAAAGATGAAAATTTTTGAAATTCTTCCATGTCAAAAACAAGGCTCTGACCAGAATGTTCTGGCTCAGAGACCCTGCCTGAGTTCTTATTTCCCGACCCTTCATAGATGCTTTGATTTCTGCCTATTTGTAAGCCAGCTTCTCCAGATGCTGTTTGTATCCAGTTCCCTTCTACTAAATTCCTTTACATTTAAGTTTGAAAGAGTGAGTTTCTGATAGTTTCCGTTTATAATGTCTTATCTGACTCCCTAGCCTGTCCAGGCTTATCCTTCTCATAATAGTTAACACAATGTATCCAAATGGCACTTTAATCCTGTGTCTCTACTACTGGACATAAACCTTTTGAGGGCAAGGATAATACTTTTCTCACTATTATACTCCCAGAGCCAACGACAGTGGCTGGAATATGGTAAACATTCAATAAGCATTTGAAAAATGTGTAAATGCAATTTCATTCTTTGATGTGAACAGAGTAAATGTGGAAAAAGCTCATAGTCCATTGGTTCCAGTGTTTCCAAATAGGCTCTTACCAGTGTATAGAAATTAACACCAGAAAGATTCTTTAAGACTTCCTCTGTCTAAAACCCAAGCATGCAGATTATTGCACACAGTGTAAAATAAATCAGATCCAAACAGAAAATATTAAAACAGGAACTTCTACTTCCAGGAAAATGAGTATACACAACTTTTCCCTATTATACTTCTGAGTATAGCAAAAATCCCTGGGAAACTATATATATATATATATATATATTTATATATATATATTTATATATGTTATATATATATATATATATTTATTTATTTATATATGTTATATATATATTTATATATATATAGTTATATATATATTTATATATATAGTTATATATATATATAGTTTGACATATATATATAACAAATATGAGATTCTGAAAGATGGAGAGAAAAAGGAAGACCAGCAAGGTATCCCAGGACTCATAAATTCCCTGGGGTTTTTCTGTTTGTTTGTTTTTTATTTTTTGTTTTTGCTTCATCTATCTCAGATTTGGAACTGAAGAAATCCAGTAATCTATAAATGCTAATGGGTACAGGCAAAAAGAGCTCTAATAAAAGTCTTCTTTCTCTAAGCAAAGGGCCAGGGAAGGGACAGCCTAGTAATAACTGTTCTATTGCAAGCAAATGACACAGAAAAAAATATATGGCTTCATTCTGACCAACACTAGCAAAGGATGAATGGGGAGCTTAGGGAGTGGGGAGCCAGGTCTTTCATCCCTGCTCAGAAGTAACCAGCACCCTTTTTTTCCCACTTGATATTAGTAGTGGCTACCAAGGGAGTCTAGACTTTCACCCACATGTGGTAGTAACAAGGTACACTTTCCCCCTCCTAGCCAGAAGGTATTGGTGGATCCCTAGTGGGGAGGAAGAACTCCTGCTGGACCTAGCAATAACAAGTAGTTCTTCACCCCACCTTGGTGTAAATGGGGCTTTGTGGGGAGCATAAACTTTTACCTGGAAGTAAGGAAGTCGCAATCCCTTTTCCCTAGCCAGAGTGGTGTGCTCAGCAATATATCAATAAATGCAGGAAAATCATTTGGCAAAATTCAATAGCCATTTATGATTTTAAAAACTCTCAGAAAAATAGAACTTCAATGTGATAAATACCATTTTATTATCTATAAAAATAACATACCTAATATAATTAATGATGAAAGACTAAATGCTTTCCCTCTAAGATCAAGAATACGGTAAGGCTGTCCACTTTCATCACTCTTATTCCAAATAGTCCTAGAAGCTCTAGCCAGTGCAGTAAGGCAAGAAAAAGAAATTAAAGGTATACAGATTTGAAAAGAAGAAATAAAACTGTCCCTATTTACAGATGTCATGGTTGTCTACATATAAAATCCCAAGGAATCTGTAAAAAACTTCCTAGAACTAATTAGTGAGTTCAGCAAAGTCATAGGATACAAGATGAGCAAACCATTCAATTGTATTGCTACATACTAGCAATAAACATGGACACAAATTAACATTGTTAGACCATTTATAATTTCTCTAAAATGAAATATTTAGATGTAAATCGGACAAGACATGTACAGGAATTGTATATTGGAAATTACACAATTGCTGATGAACAAAAAACAAGATATAAATAAAAGACAAGACATACCATGTTCAAGGATTAGAAGACTTGGCATAATAACGATATAAATTTTCTTCAAAATATAGGTTTCACAAAATTCCTATCAAAATCCAAGCAAATAGTTTTTGTGGATACAGAAAAGATTATCCTAAAATTTATATGGAAAAAAAGGAAGTAGAACAAGCCATATTGAAAAGAATAGAATCAGCCTACCTGATTTCAGGACTTGCAGAGCTATAATAATAAAAAACTGTAGGGTATTGGTGGAGGAACAGCACAGACCAATGGAACAGAGCAGAGAATGCAGAGATAGACCCATGTAAATATGCCCAACAGATTTTTGACAATATTTTCATAGGAATTCAAAGAAGGAAATTATAGCATTTCCAAAAAATGACACCGCAATAATTGGAAATCCAGAAAATAGAAAAAGAAAAGGGTTATCCTAAATCTTACATCTTAATATAAAACTTAACTCAAAATGGATCATAGATGTAAATGTAACATGTAAAATTATAAAATCTTTTGAAAATAGTACAGGGCTATACAAAGAATTCTTAGATTTGACACCAAAATTACAATTTATAAAAGGAAAAATTCATAAATTGGACCTCAACAAAATTTTAAAAAATTTTTGCCCCATGAAAATAAAAATACAGGCTACAGATTGGAAAAGAATATTTGCAAACTACATATATAACAAAGAACTAGTATCTGGAATACATAAAGAGCTCTCAAAAAAAAAAAAAAAAACCTAATTAGAAAATTAACAAAAGACATGAGTGAATAATTCGTGGAAGGAGAGATACAGATGGGAAATAAGCACATAAAAAGGTATCAAACACCATCAGTCATGAGGAAAATAAAAATTAAAACCACCATGACATATCACAACTATTAGAATGGATGAAATAAAAAATAGCAACAATACTAAAAACTGGAAAGGAGGCTTATGCCTCTAATCTTAGCACTTTGGGAGGCTGAGCAACCATGGGAAGATTGTTTGAGGCCAGGAGTTCGAGACCAGCCTGAGCAAGAGGAGCCCCCTGTCTCTACAAAAAGCACAAAAATTAACTGGGTGTGGTAGTGCATGCCTGTAGTCTTAGTTATTTGGGTGGCTAAGGCAGGAGGATTGCTTGAGCCCAGGAGTTGGAGGTTGCAGTGAGCTATGATGATACCACTTGTATTTTATGGGGCAGAGCAAAACCATATCTCAAAAAAAAAAAAAAAAAAAAAAGAAAAGAAAAGAAAAAAAAGTGTGATTGTTGAAAGCAAAAATTGTAATATTTTCTGATAGAATATTCAATGTACACAAGTAATATACACAAGTGTACGATACATGTGACAACAGTATCATAAATAAAGGTCAGTGCTGGGGGGTAACAGGAGCTGTACAGTTGTAAGGCATCTACATTTTACTTAAAGTGGTAAAATATTAATTCAAAACAAAGTGTAGTAGGTATATTGTAATTCCTAGAGAAACCACTCAAAAAATGATTCAGAGATATATCCATAATGCCCATAAATAAGGTAAAATTTTAACTAAAGTATTCAAATTAAATTATAAATATTCAAACAATCCAAAAGAAGGCAGGAATAGAGACATAGAGGGAAAAAAGATGAGATGCACAGAAAATAAATAATAAAATGATAGACTTAAATCCAATCATGTAAAACATTAAAGTATAAATTCTTATTTACACCTAGAAACTTTCTTTAATTTTGAAGATATTGATAAAATTGAAAGAACAGAAAAGATGCATTGTACAAACAATAACAAAAAGAAAGCAATAGTGTCTATACTAATATCAGACAAAGTAGACTTGAGAACAGGAATATTACCGGTGGTAAAGTAGGTATTAAATAATGATAAAGTTATCAATTCACCAAGAAGATGTAACTGTTCTAAAAAGAATGAGTATAGTCTTTATCAAAAATAAAAAGTCATATCCTGCAAAAACTTCCAAAACTATATTGTGCTTGTTTCCTAGTGTCAATGGGAAGGAAGCCAAACTCTTGTAAAATAATTTGAAGAGGTTTATTCTGAACCATATTTGAGGCTCATGGCCCTGGAGCCCCACCAAAGAAACCTTAAACAAGTGGCTGCTGTAGTTGCGTTGCAGTTTAGTTTTATACATTTCAAGGTGACAGGAATTATACACACTTATAAATTATAAATCAGTACTTGGAAAGCACACATTGGTTTGGCCCCAAAAGGTGTGACATCTGTGCTTATAGGTTATAGGTGGGTTTAAAGACTCTTGGATTTGTAATTGGTTAAAGAAATGAAGCTTTGTGTAAAGGTCTGGAATGCTGTAAGTTAAGATAAGGAGGTCTGTTAATTAGAGATAAGCCTGGGACTCAAATGAGTTGTTACGTATATTGAAGACGTGCAGGTTTGCATAGCCTTAGGCCTGTTAGTGAGTTATAACATGTCTCTAAGACAGGAGGGTGGGCATGACCTCCCTTTTCCGAGCTAGCAACTCAGTTTTAGGGTAACCCCTGGGCCAAGAGGGGGTCCATTCAGTCAGCCACTGGGGGTGAGGGAGCCTTAAGATTTTTAGTTTACACAAGCCAACAAAACATCCCTTGGAAATGGGTATTCTCTATTAGGTGTGAGTATTTGAAGCTATAGCCCAGACTCAGAGTGTACAATTGTAAATGATCTTACGTGCTACCAACAATACTCCACTTGTTGCCCTCATGCCTAGTTTGCAGGATGCTTTCTGCCTACAAACTTAATGAATAGGACACCTCTGGAAACCAGATCAATGGTTGCAGAGATTCTCTGAATTCTCTGCTTCCATGGCCCCCTCCTTATTGACTGCAGGAGGCCTTGATGGGTGTGTCTGAGCCCAACATGGCACTAGGGGGTATTTTCTTGAGTGTCTTTCTTTCATGGGATGAAAGAGCCATTATCTGATACTAATTTCTTCTATATTTTCTCATAACGCAAGGGAGAGGTTAGCAGCTGGCCTATCTACTGGTTTTGACCATCTGCCGACTATTCTTCCAAGTCACAGAATAGAATCTATGGAAAGAAATCAGTAAACAAAAAGACGTTGGTAGACTGCTACAAGAAAATAAAACCATGAGAACGTTATCAGGAGTAAACATCAAGACCAGTTTTTATGTTTAAAAAAAAAATCAATATCATTATAATCAGCATATAGGAGGCCACTGTAGGAAACCCTGAGGAAGTCAGTAGCAAGGTCACCATCTGAGAGTGAAGGTAGTAAAAATCAACTGGAAACGTTTAAGACAAAGTACACCCACCCACACATGCACACAAAGATACAGACTATTATTCATGACAATCATTGCAACCATAATATGTGCAAACAGATAGCATATTTAAAGATATGTGCAAACAGATAGCATATTTAAAGATTAATATTACATGACCAAAGAAATTTACTCCACGGATGCAAGGATATCTTAATATTTGTATATTTATCAAAACATTTCACATTAATGGATTCAAGTAGAAATATCATACGATCATTTTCATAAATTTTTTTCTGAGAAAATTCAATATCTATTCTTGATTTAAAAAAAAAATTCAATAAAATGGGATCAATAGACACTACCCTATTATGCAGAACCCAGAATTACACGTAACAGAGATAGAGTAGAAACATTTGTATGAAAATCAGGAGCAAGAACAGGATGCGCCATCACTAGGGTGAGTTATAAGAGAATGTGGTGTTTTTCAGCACAACTGTAGAGAAAGAAATGGGCAGTTTAAAAGTTGTAATATAGGACATAGATTTGTAATTTTTAGCAGCAAACATGACTATTCACCTCAAAATTCAAGAGAATAAATAGAATACAATTATAGTCAGGGAATTTAGTAACTGAACAAAGATCATAATAGCCTTCAAGTTTGCAAACTATTATATGATCAATAAGAACAAGAGATCTCAAGCACAAATACAAAATGCATGAAAGACGTGAATAAACTTCAGAAATGGGCAAGATCTATAGGATGAAAAATTTAAATACTAGTGAAGATCACAAAACGACATTTGAACAAATGAACAATGTACTAAATTAATATAAAATTATATTGTCATAAAGATATAAATTCTTCCTAAGGTAGATGAAAATTGTACTGGCAATAAAATGTTAACTGATTTTTTTTTTTTTGGAACTAGACAAATTCTAAAATTTATATGGCCCTCGTTGCCTAATATATAAGGCACTGGCTTCTTAAATTTATATGGAAAAATAAACAATCCAGGAAAGCTAGGAAAATTCAGAAGAGA
Organism: Loris lydekkerianus; assembly: GCA_963574355.1. NCBI lineage: Eukaryota > Metazoa > Chordata > Mammalia > Primates > Lorisidae > Loris > Loris lydekkerianus. Next base: position 26,019 of record CAUYPK010161067.1, on the reverse strand, counting down.
AAAAGTAATGAGAGGGGGCTATTTCTACTAGATATGAAAACATAATATTCAAACAATGTGACCCTGGACCTTAAATAGGGTAATGGGAAAAAATTAGACAATTTGCTTCTAATGAATAAAGCACAGCAGATGTGAGCGTTTGTGACTTGTTGACATGAGGGTTTGTGACTAGATTGTGAAAGGCGTTGCTGTGTCCTACTTGCTCTCTCTCTTGGATTACTCACTCTGGGAACAGCCAATTGCTATGTCATGAGGACACTTAGAAACCCTGTGAAGATGTCCACATTACAAGGAACTGAGGCTTTCTGCCCACAGTCATGTGAGTGAGATGTTTGGAAATGCATCCTCCCACCCTGGCTAGGCCTCAGGATGACTGTAGCCTTGTCCAACCTCTTGAGAGTTAGTGAGGCAGAACCACCCAACTCAATTCCTTTTAAATCCCTTACTCACCGAAACTGTGAGATAATACATGTTGTTTTAAACTACTAAGAGTTGTGGTAATTTGTTACATAGAAATCAATAACTAATAAGCTCTGTGGTGAGTTTGTGGAAATAGGCCCCTTCATGAATCATTAGTAGGAATATAAATTAGATCAATGCTATGGAGACACATTAGATAATATCTGTTATACTAAAAATACAATTTCAGATCTAGAAATACATCCAAAGAGATATTTGCACAGGTGTGAAATGTTAATTACACAATGCTATCTATTGTAGCAATGTTTATAATGACAAATGGCTGGAAACAATCTAAATGTGTATTGCTCCGTAAACTAGTTAAATATGGTACATACATACAATGAAATTCTACACAGATGTTAAAGAGGATAATGTAATTTTACAACCTAGGAAGAAAACAATGTACATAGTATATTACCATTATGTCATATGTATACAAAACAAAAGAATATGTAGAGATTATCTTTGGATAGATACACAAGAGACTAACAGCGGTGGAAGAGATGGGAATCAGGGTGGGAGAGAACTTTTTACTATACACCTTTTTGGGGAGTACTTGAAAAAGAAACTTTTTATCATGTGCATATATTATTTGTTTCAAAAATTAAATAATTAGAAAACCAGAATAGGTGACTGGTCAATCGTGTTAAACAGAATATAAATAGGCTGCTGATATAAAACTAGAAAATCTTCTACTACAATCAGGATAGCTGGGAAAATATCTTCAACCATGGAATATAACTTGAGAAAGTTATGACCTAAGCCATTGTATTTTCTTTTTTCTAGAAAAAGAATAGATTTGTAGGAAGTAGATGCTCTGCCTGGAATCTAGATAAAGAGAAATCAGATAGTAAGGATTTGTCAGTGTTTACCCAGACTAAGGGAGAAAGGCAGTATTTAGCAGACATGAGTACTTCAGTACTAGGGAGGTATGTTTTATTATATATGATTCAAGAACATTCAATTCCCTTTGCTTAGATTCTGTTTCAATAAAGTAAACTTTTAGTTACTAATTAACTTTGTCTAGGTTTTTGCAAGAGATTTACTTCATATTAGATACAAACATTATAGTCACTACAAAAATATAGAGTTCATTAGAAATTTAAGAGGATATTTTAGTTTACATATCAATCTTTTGAGAGTTAGATTTGTGTGAATCTGATCCAAGAAGCTGAACAGCAATTACTGCTCTGATATGATGGAGCTTCTAGACCAGCAGTTCTCAACCTGTGGGTCGCGACCCGCAGGAACTGTATTAAAGGGTTGCGGCATTAGGAAGGTTGAGAACCCCTGTTCTAGACAGATATAACGGAGGAACAGAACCTGTTTAGATCCCAGGCCTACTCAAGGCCTGGGAGTAGCCAGCCAATCTGTTTCAGACAGTTCAGTCCTAACTTTTAAAATAAGCATTAAAAAGCAACAGGAAGAGGTTAATAGCAGTTCATCTGAAAAATCCACATGCAATCTGATGATGTGATCCCATTAGGGAAGTTGATGGAAGCTCTGTTCCATAATTATATGGCAACCAGATAATGGAACAATCACTATACCACTGGGCTTTTTGTTAGTCATTTGGAAAATCTTTCATCTTTATAATTTGAGAGTGAAATGCCCCATGATCTTGCAAATTCCCAGATTTTCTGATACCACTATAGAATACCACTTGCACTGTGGAATTCGTGCACTATAAGAGTCAGAGGGAGGCTTGGGAGTCAACTCAGTTCACTGATTACCGGCACACTAGCCTGGTGGCATCAATTCAATTTTGTTTTGTTTTCTTCCATAACCATAAATTATAATATTATATAGGCTTTTAAAGTCACAAATAATTGAAACTGCAAATATTAACTTGGTGACTGTCAAAAGTCAACTGTACAGGGCCTAGGTCTGGGCACCTCACTTAAAATCACTGGCTAACTTGAAAGGATGGGAAGGTACTTGTGTCTGCCTATGCGTTATCCCTCCATTCATTTATTCATGTATTTAACTTACATTTATTTGCCAAGAGCTATAGTATGTTTCTGTGTACTCTATTATGAGAAACAGCCAAGGGAACTTCAGATGTCCCCGTGAACTGTCTAAAAAGATTTAAAGGGGACATGACAGATGTTTTCAAGTATGTGAAGACCAAGATTATCTGTGTTTTTCCGGAGGGTACAATTAGGGAAAGTGAGTAGATGATAAGGGGAGTCAGACTTGGGCATAAATTACAGAAGAATCTTTTGACTTTGCAACCTGACCAACAATGGAATCTGCTGCTTTGCAAAACAGGGATCTTCCGGCAGGTCAAGGGAACTGCCAGAGCACAGATAAGGAAGATGGGGCCCAGAAAGATTACGTGGCCTGGCGTGGAACCCAGAATGCAGAGCCATCCAGGCCAAATAGCTCTTGGCAGGTGAGGATTTTACCTTTTGCTTTTTCAATCCCAAAGCTTCATGATATGTTGTAATTTTGATGGAGCACATGCTACAAGGTTAATGTGTTGGAGTGAGTCCCTGAGATAACAAGAAAATACTTGAATCTCAAACCGCTTTGCAATTCTATGCTTGTGGAATACACAGTAATTCTTGTGATATGTAACAATTTCTTTTTTGTTTCATTATGAAAAGTAGTTAAGGCTTTTTGTAATGAACAAAAAGAAAAGAAGGTTCTTATCAGAAAGGTGAAGGTTTGCATAAATTAGAGTGACAGGTTAAATTCAGTGGTGATGTGATCTGTGAGGTGAAATTGTTTCATTGAATGTTCCCGGGCTTTGGCTATCTGCCTCACAAGCATTTGAAATGTTCAAGGAAATGATCAACAAGAAAAAGAGTGTTCTGTACCCATCCAGCTAGATTTCGCAATTTCCCTTGGTCTTTTGCTGTAAATAATTTGAACACTGGCTATGAGGAAAGAGAAAGAATACCTACTTGGATCTTACTACTGAGGTAAGAAGTGTGGGGAGGCATTAAACCCGAGAGCGTGTGGCTTCCCTTCAGGTCTTTGCAGCCCATGGATCACATGTTCCAGGTTGGTGTGCTTCCCAAGGATGGGGACAGTCCAAGAAGTTTCTACCCTTGTCCCTGTAGCTTTTAGGCCTGAGGGTGTTTTTTCAGTCAGCCACTTTTTCAGTTTTCCTCAGGATTCTAAAGGCAATTTGAGTTTAAACAATGATGCCACAGCAGTACTTTTATAAAACTTCCTGCCCCACCCCACCCCCCCACCCCCAGACCCTAATTCACAGTTTTCTCAAAGTGCAGTTCCTGGAGCAGCAGCAGTGCCTGCATCTGGGAATTTATTAGAAATGCAAATTTTCAATCCCTATTCAGGAGTCCTGAATCCTAAACTCTGGGGGAGACCTCAGCAATGTGTGTCCTAACAAGCCCTCCGAGTAATACTGATGCAAGCTGGAGTTTGAGAACCGCTAGAAGATCTTTAGGGGCAGGAAGAGTGACTTGGGTGTAATGGTTTGCTTGGTGTCCAACCTGGGCTCCCCAGCCTGTGTCTCCCAGAGAAGTCTCCCAGACTATCGCGACCGCCTGTGTGTATCCAGCATCTACAGGCTTTCTCTGGCATTTCCTGGAATACACACCAGTAAAAGGTTGTTAGAGGCTTTCTGTGTGGTGCCCTGTGGCCCTGCCAAGGTTAAGTGGCACCCAGATTTTTCTTAAGTGGAAATGGAGATGTCAGCACACCCGTGATGAACCGTGAACAGTGATCTGGTGCAGAAACTGTGCTGAGACCCCCAAACCAGCAGCTTTTTACCGGTTTCTACCTAGAAAGCTGTCAACACAGCACTTTCGCCAGCTCCAAACATGAGAAAGCCCAGCCATTTATATGATTCATATCTTTTATAACTAGAACTTTACCAAACTAAACGTTTAATAACTAAAGTAACATTCTCTGCCTCTGTGTGCGTGCGGCTTGCCTAGTAAATATTTCAATCTCAGGCATTCCCCTCCTCCCTCGCTCACTTGGTTCTTGTTTTCCTTCTTTATAGCAGGCTGTGTTTATGTGACAGCTGTTTTACATTGATATAAACATGCACCCCACTCCACCTGAATAAATGTCAAGAGAACCGCAGGAAGCCTCTTTCTCCCCGTCACATCCTATCGCTGCCGTAAATGTGTGTGCCCGCTAATGACAAGCAACATTTGCAGTGTCCATATCTGGAAGCTAAAAGGTTGTTCACAGGCAGAGAGAAGCCCACAGATGGGGGAGGTCTGAATTCTAAACCCCGATTGGACCTTCTGCTGCTGTTTACATTCTCAGTGTGTTTACCCAGGGCCACCAGGGCTGACAGCAGAGACTGGAGGAACGGCTGGGAGAATGGAGAGATCTGAACTCACGGCCACAGCTCTGAGGCAAGGTTTCCAGGATTCAGTTTGAATCCAGGTGGTTTGTGGTTTGTGATTTGGGGAAGTGGTCACTAACACTTCAGGATTTTATCTGATTAAAAAACCGTAATATTGGTCGGCTCTGAGAGTCTCATTTCCAGGTGGTGCTCTGGCAAGTGAATGGTTAACTGCTTAATACAGTCTTTGGCTTTTTGTTGAAGGCAGCTGATTTCAGACTATAACCTTGAAATCCCTGGGTCCCTCCCAGCCCCTTCCCATCCCCCTCGTCTGAAGAAAGAGGGAATGAACGGGGAAAATTACCATATTCATAAATTATAATCAGAGTCCTGAATACATGTTTCACTGAAAAATTGACTTTAAACGTGTAAGGCATGGTTCCCTTAGTTGGAAAAGGTTCAGGGAGGGTTTCTTACATGCAGTTCACCTCTGGTCCCAGCTGGAGCTCTGGGGCCACATGAGGAGCTGGTCCCTTGCTCCACTGTGCATGTCAGTGATTTTCAACTGGTGTGCCCTGAGAGGATCTTAGGTGTGCCGAGAAAGTTTTTAAAGATCACTAATTAAATTATTTTCAAAAGAAGTTCAAAAACACAGTAAGTACAAAAATACATGTTTTTTCCTCCTTTTTTTTTAAATCAACATAATTTAAGTGTGCTGTGGAAATTTAACTATAGGCTCAAGTGCTTTGTGAGATTAAAAAAAGGTTAAAAAATACTGTCTTATGTAATGCCTGTTGACAGCCTTTGTAAAGTCAACTTTGGGTTTTGGATGAGAGTGGACCTCTTCCTATAAACCTCTCTCTGGTAGTGAAAGAAAGCAATCTCTTATGAATAGACCAATCTGGGTTGGCCTTTACCTGGTTGGCAGAATTCATCCTGGTAGTGTTTGGGGTTTTTTCATACAAAACCACTGTGTACTAAATAAAGGTCAGTGGAACAGTAGGCAGCCTGTTTCATCCCATTATGTCCCTGTCTCATTACAAACAAGTTTAGCCTCCAAACCTTCCTGACAATACAAGGCTTTGAGGGTGGCAGGGCTGTCCCGCTGTTCTATTCACAGAGAAGGTCCTGAGCAGCCAGGATCCTGTGGGCACTGGCAGGGGTGACACTGCAGTTGAACCACCGGTCAGGGACTGACTCAAGCCCTTGGAGGGTCTTGGGCCCCACAGCACCCCTGACATGAAAACTTTCCCTCTAAACAAAATTCTGGAAATGGAGAGTAGGTGTTGGCTGCAGGTTGTTTGGGAGAAAAGAGTCACAAGAGGACGTGGGTTACAACATGGAAGGCATTCCTGAACAATGAGAGCCCCAGGGCAAATCACTGTGTCATCACCCCCAAATATTTTGCCATGTGGAAGGACATTGGAATAAATTACATTAGACGGAAAGGCAACATGATAGAGCTTGTGCTGTGTGCTGGGCGTTGTTCATACTAAACACGGATTGTCTCTTCTAGTCCTTAATACGGTGGATTCTCTCATTCAATCCCCATAATAATCCTCTGATGCAGACAGTCTTATTGTCCCCAATTTCTCAGATGAGCGAATAAAATTTAAGTAGCATGCCTGGGGTCGCATGGGTGGTTTAAATCAGCGGTTCTCAACCTGTGGGTCGTGACCCCTTTGGGGGTCAAACAACCCTTTCACAGGGGTCGCCTAAATACATCCTGCATATCAGATACTTACATTATGATTCATAACAGTAGCAAAATTAAAGTTATGAAGTAGCCATGAAAATAATTTTATGGTTGGGGGTCACCACAACTTGAGAAACCGTATTACAGTGTCACAGCATTAGGAAGGCTGAGAACCACTGGTTTAAACGGAGAACCAGGGACTCTAATGAAGGTGCTGTGAATATTAAGAACAAATGACAAACTCTAATGGGTGTAGAATCACCTGTAGAGCTTGCTGACAGCAGAAACAGATTCCTTAGATCTGTAGGATCTGGGATTCTGTATTCCCAACAGGCTCCCAGTGCTACTGGGCAGCGCCAGGCTTCTGGCAGGGTAAGAGGTAAATGATTTGCTGAGAGCCCTGGGCCCAGCCTCCCTCCTGCAAGCAGCGTGCTTTACAAGGCACCACCTGCCCTGGCTGTGCCCTCTCCTCCCTGTCACCCAGGATGGAGACAGGGGAAGGCATATCCAGAATTTCTACTATGGCATTTACTCTCAGACTGTGGAGAAGACCTTTGTACCCATGACCATGCACACTGCCACTTTCCAGCTTTTGTGACCCCAGGGGCCAGGGCGTCCAGCAGCAAAAACATCAAAGCTGCGCTGCCTAAAGCTGTTGATTTCACAGCCCCGGCCCCCACTTTGGCTCTGTCCTGGTGTTTTGAAGTACATCTTATAGCCACAAGGAAATTTTCCAAGCATCTCTCATCTGTACCGCTAGTGCAATGGCACCAGGTGGTGGGGGTGGGAGTGGGGGGCACTGGAAGGCAGGGGCTTAGATTCCAAAGCCAGGTAGCACTTTCATTTGTTCAGTGACCGGAAGCTGGAAACTTAACCTTTCTAGGCCTTCCTTTTTTCTACCTTTAAATGGAGCTAATAAAACTAATCCCCAATCTGTGACCAAGGGATACTTCAAGAATTAAGAAACTTGTATTTGTAAGACTATTTGCGCTTCCTTGAAAATAAATTCATACTATGAAATGTATAAATAATAATATAATTAGTGGCAAAGTCTGCAAGTGCCTTCTATGGCATTCAGTGACTCATTAGGCTTAATGACCAGCTCTCCTTTCCCTTCGTTTTAAAGACCTCTCCTCATTATAGCATTTCCCTGAAGTAGTCAAAGGAAGTGGGCTGCTTGAAATTCACACTCGATTTCCCCATCAGTCAAATGCCACTTAAGTGCCAAGATGCTGCATTTCCAGGCTGTAGAAGTGAGAGGCTGGCCTTCACTACAGACACAGGCCCAAACCGGACAACTCCACCAGCCCTGTTAGATGCAGGCACCCGGCAATGACACCCAAACTACTTGTTTGTTTTGCTAAGAATAGCCGGGCATTTGGTGAATTCCAGGCAGGTTCCCATTCCCATTGTCAGTGTGCCGAGCTGGATTAGTTGGAACAGCAAGAAAGAATTCTCCCTGGCGTCCAGAGCCTGGGAAGGACGGCAGGCTGGAGAATGCCTGTGACAGGCACTTTCCGTCCCTTATCCAAAGTGCCACTTCTCACTTCCTCTGCAATATGCAGGGAAATTGTTCTTGTCTTAGGGCACAATTGCTTTATTCAGAAAAGGAGATGTTCACCTGGAGTATTGTATGCAGGGGAATCAGGCAATCACATTGTTGAGATGATGATTTATCTCGTACCTGGGTTGTCTTAATCTTTCTATCACTTCATTACAAAGCTCTGTTTTTGCTCTCCCTGTCTCTTGACGCACAGCCTGGCGTTCTCCCTGCCTTTTCCCATTGATTTTCATTTGTTTTCCTGTTGACGGCATTGCAGAGTTTGGGGTTCACATTGCTAGTGACAAGGCTGTGGACTCAGAGCTCATTTATAAGCAGGGAGGGCAGGACTGCACAAACTCAGATGCACTAAGAGACGGAGAGGGTAGGTTGGTTTGTTTGCCTGTTTCCTGCCAAACCAATTATTTTTAATTTTATGTAGAGATATCAAATGGTATGCAGGGGTTTACAATTCTCCAAATGCCCCTCCATCTAATTAGTTGCCCCTCACACAGAACATCCCCTAAAGGTTGGTTGCTCTGGTCTGCTACTCTGGTCATTTTAGTTCTGCAGCTTTCCTCTATTTTCTCTTCCTCTCATTTTTCTCTCTTTTCCTAAGTCCTTCTTTGTATCTGGGATAGCCGCCCTCTTTCTTTCCTATCTCACATAAGACAGATCCCGAGCTGTTTTCTTCTGGTAAATCTGACCAAACAAATCCACTCTATAATCCCAGCATGAGCATCTCAATTTCCATCTTTAACGTAAATATTTATTTAAAGTAAATATCTTTAAAAGTCAGAAATGACAATTATATGATTGGCTTGAATCCATCATAATGTCCCAGATATGAAAATGTGATTCCACATGTTGTGAAATAAAATCAAACTCCTTATAAAGTGTACAATTGTCCCCTGCACCCAGGTTGTGTTTTGGTTCTGCCTAACTTGACCAGTGTTGTCTTCTGCCCTGTACCTTCCTTTCCCTCACCAGGGAACAACACACTTGGAGGCCCCAGGGAGAATTGGTTTATTCTAAAGTTCAAGATGGCCCATTCTTTATGGTAGGCCAGAAGCTAACTGTTTCTGGGTAGTCTCCTTGAGCTACTGACTATTGTATAGATAAATGGGTTTCTACCTCTTGATGGCTATTTGACCTTGAGCTTGATATCCTCATCTGTAAAACAGGAAAGATGGTACTTACCATGTGAGATTGTTGGGAGGCTAAAACAAAATAATTTATGTAAAATATTTAGCAAGGAGCCTGGCATATATTTATGGAAATGATAATTTACTAATTCTTTCACACAAAGCATAGAGAGATGTTCTATTTATGGCACAAAAATGCCTTTGCCCACCCTTTCTGGCCACACACAACCCTTCCTCACTATATGCAAAAATGATTTGAAATAGTCAATGCACAAATCGATGCTCCCTTCTTCCTACCCCCAAACTTTTATTTTGGGCCCCAGATGCTGATATTTTCCTGACAGAGCTCATTATGACTTTATACCACCTAACCCCTGGAATAAAATAATCTGTTCCTCCTCAATAATTGTTTTTCTGACAGCAAAGAACCATAATGATCATTATTGCTACGATGCAAACAAAAGCACCCTATGACTTTCGGGTAAGACTCTGTCTAGGTGGCGTTGGAATGCTCTGTTTTACACGCATAACCACGAAGAGTTGACATAGAACGTACAACATGGTTCATATTTTCTTCACATTAAGAACCCTTCTCTCACATATCTAACTTAGAGGTTAGATAAGTCCATTTGGTAAAATATATTTTTTGAGAAAACTTTTCCAACAGTGGAGCCAGCTGTTAGGTAGTTTATGTTTCTTCTTAATAAAAATCACTCAGGACACTGCTCAAGTCCCTCATTTATGTGTTCTTGCTGGTAATATACTTTGGAGGCACTGTTTTATTTTCATTTTAAGTGCTTTGAACTTTAGGGAGTTGAGTCTCGTTTGGATTTTGTTTGGATGTTGGTGTCTGTGTGTTTTATTGCCTGCTAGCGAGCCTGTCCTCTTCCCTCCCTCTCTCCTTTATTCTGTTCTATCTTTTCTTAAGGTTTCTTTTCCCAAATGAATGAATGACATCTATGTGCTTCTCACACACTCAGACTCAGCACCTACTAAATTCTAGAAAGTACTTTTTAGTCATTTAAAATAGGGATGCAGAGAGCATGGTCTGCTGTCTTGAGCCCTATAAATCAGCTGATTCAATGGTCAATAGACTGACCACACGCAGGTCAATTGCTCCATAATCACTGAGCCCTTGATGTGATTTGATCTACCTACATCGACCATTTTCCTCAACAACTTAATAGTTTTGTAATTTAATATATTGTTTTTCTATTATTAGTTATGACTTTGGAAGTAGCCAGTTGGAGAAGAAAATTATTGAATAGGTATACCAGAAGATACTTCTAAACCTTTCTGTCAAAATTAGAGTTATAGTTGGGATAAGCAAACACTAATTCTCTGAACAAAATTCCTGGCTTGATCATTTTTTATTGCTTTGACTGATTAATTTGGTCAATTAAGGTGACCAATTTGATAGTGTACACCTGGCACTGAATTTACCCAACAATTTGTTCAAAATGGCCTCTACAACTACATTCATTTATTCATTTACTCCTTCATTTATTCAGCACTTATTTCCTGAGCATCCCAGTGTATCTTAGGGGTTCTTAAAACTGAGGGTACAAGAAGGAACAAAATAGCTCTTGCCGTCATGGAGTTACATTCTAGTGGAGAAATAGACAATAATCAGGAGAGCAAATCATCCATATAGTAATTTTAACAGAAAGACATGTTCATGCTTTAAAGAAAAAGAGGGAAAACAGTAAGGAGGATCATTTTATATTAAATGATGAGGATGAGCCAGTCGGTGAAGGTGACATTTGAGCCAGTCAACTATAAATATGGTGAACCCACCATATTGGTCTCTTCTGTCTGTCCACCCACCCTTTTCTGGAAAGAAGCCTGGAAATTTTCAGTTTTAAATCAATTTCCTTGCAATCTACAAAAAAAAAAAAAAAAAAAGAAAAAAGAAAGAAAGAAAAAAAAAGAAATCACTTCAAAGCTGGCATACCGCTGCTGTTTCTAGATCTTTCATTTCTGTGGGTTTTACAAATTATAGAAGATAATGTAGATGAGCATATTTTTCTGAAAGCCACAGAAAAATATTTTATGATCTCTTCTTTGTTAATTCACACATCTTTTATAATTTTTTCTTTCATTTGTGATTTAAGAGCCCTTCTTTTCATCCCACAATAGAATGGTTATTGTAAACAGACTCGAAGCGAAGATTTAGGCAAAGGTCCATTTCAGGATGTAGGGATGAAACAGACCACAAAGTGTTTCTTCCTTCCAAGTCCTACTTCTTGAGTAACATTTCAGTCAAATCTCTCAAACCTTGCTCCAAAAAAATAAATGCCTTCGAAATTCTTGTAGTTCCAACCATGAAATATGTCTGTTATAGTTTTTGGTTTCCTTTCAAAGTTCTTTTTTCTCCCTTGTTGAAATCATCTAAATGAAGTAACTGAAGCAGTTGGGATTTTTCCATAGTTTGTTTAGTTGAACTGAGATGCTAATTGAATTTAGGAGTTTTTCCAAAGGGAGATCATGGTTGCATGAATGCATCATTGCCTACTCATGTGGATTCAACATGTCTAAAGGAGCAAGACTCTGTTCTCCGTGTGTATATGGAGCCAGATTTCCCCAAGGCCTAATGCGTTTTTCAGAAATAATGACTAGTGTTTATTAGTGCTCTCCAAGTGCTATGCACTGAAAATTTTGTTCTAAAACTTTTTAAAACTTATTTTTCAAACTCTGTGATTATCGTCATTCTGTAAATAGGGAAACTGAGACCCAGCAAAGTTTAGTAACCATGCCAAGATCACACAGCTGGGATGTAGCAGAACTGAGGATGAAACCTGAATGGACTGGATGTGGAACCCATCCTCTTAACCTCTGCTTTGAATTCTCCTCAGTGGGAGTGAATGAGGGCCCTGGGTGTTGTACATTCAGCCAGTGGGTGCAAGTGTGACCTCACAGGTTGTTTATGTCCCTATATTCCTCCTGGTTAGTTGGTTGGTTACCCATTCTAATGGATAAGTGCCCATGCTGTAGTGATTGCTAAAAATTTTTATTTCTGTGACAGATTTAATCTACTTTCTTCACCTCCAAGCACTGGCTCTGTATCCCAAGACTCATTTACTGCAGAGGGCAAACAGACGGGCATTTTACTGCTTAGTTGTAGCAAAAACACAGGCCAGAAGCTGAAGGTGTTCTTTGCATTCTTCAAAGATTAGCTGTTGCAATTTACTCATTTGATAAATGAAGAAACTGGGAATCATAAAGTGAGAAGTGGTCCCCAGACTCACCCAGCTTAGTCCTTAGTCTGGAATCTAGGTCTCCTGATACTGGGCCTTCTCCAGCACACACCTTACTCCCTTCCACTCCTTCCATGGATTGTGGATCTTGGGAAGCTCAAAAGCAGACAGAGGTGGAAAAGGCAAATAAATGTTGTACTGCATGGTATCCCATTAAAGATTTTGAGATGTTGCCAGAATGATTAATTTCCATGAAACTTCTCTGCCTGGTCCTACAATACCCGTCTCTAGTCTCCTGTGTAGCTGCATTCCAGCCTCTGCCAAGATACAATATTGATGGTCTCTAGGGGTCCAATCTTGACCCCTTCTTTTTCAAAGAACACATTCAAATGCATTCTCCTGGCAAACTTTCAACTGACACCAGTTTTATACTGGTACATTAATGATTTATATCTGTTTCCAGGCTCCTCTCAAGATACAGACCCTTACTGCAAGCTGTCTATTGCCTCAGTAGCTCAAGCTGAAAAGAGCCAAAAGTAAAACTAATTATTTCCTCCCTAAATCTCTCTTCCTCCAATATCCCTCTTCTGTGAATCCTGTCTTGGTTAAGGCCAGAATCCCAAATACTGTAACTCCCTTGCTCACTATTGATTGTCATGGTCTATTGATTTAATTACTAAAATCTCACAAATCTGACTTCTCCCTGCACATACATCAATGCAGATCTCTTTATAACTCTTCTGTATTTAAAACATGTCAAAGTGAAGTCCATGTACTTCTAAAGTACAGAAATCAGTGTACAACTGAACATACCCAGGTGACCAACACCCAGAATCTAGAAGCACAGTATTACTTGAACTTGGTCAAAGCCTTCCTCCTCCTCCAAACCTGCCTGCTGAAATTCAACTGCTAATGGTGAGCTATGTTAAGGCCCCAATCCTTATCAGGATTCAAATATCCATGGTGGAGTAGCATTTTAAGATATCATCAGTTATGAATGACTACGTATGTGTGAGCAATTTGAGAGCACAGTTTAACAAATATGGGGAGAAAGAATGCAGGCCACTGGGGAACTGAGAGATAAAATCTACCTAAGGATTAGGGGGTTCTGAGAGATGTGATAGGACATGCCGACCTAAACTGCCAAAGAGAAACTGCCTGTTTGACAGTTTTGCTGTGGACAGGACCCTATGGTAACTACGTGGGGTGACGAGAACCTCCCTCTTCCCCCTAAGGGTTCTCCTTATTTGGATTTAGTTCTTTGTTGTATTAATAAAACTTGAAATGAAACAGCAGAAATAAAAATCATGGTGAAACTCAAGAGGTCTTCAAAGTCAGAGTAGGTGAGGCCAACGATGTGAAAATCCATTAACGTGAATTTGCCTATCTCCTTTTATATTAAATTCATTCTCGGCCTCATGATAGATCGGAATAAAATTCTGTGTATGGAATTTCATTTGGGGAGAGATCCTGGAACAGCAAATTATTTGTCCATAATTTGGTCCACAGGAAGCTAGACTCCTCAGGTTCATCCTTCCCCTCCCCAAAGACCTGCTTCTCTAATCTTAGAATTGCGATTGTACCCCAACTATATTTATGCTTTTGGCCACTATTGCCACAATCCTACCTATTTAAATAGTTATTTGTATAGAAAAACCCTGTCTAGCTTTCTCTATAGCCATTGGAAGAACTTTTTGATTTATTTTTGGTGAGTAGGATGTAGATTAATATTTCTGGTCAAAATTATTGAAAAAGGGCCTTCCTTCCCTAGGCTGGCTTTCATGCTGAGGAGAATTGTTACATGCTGTGAAGTGAAGCCAGAATAATTTTTAAGCCCAATTGAATAGTAAGAAAAAATTTTCAAATGCAATTTAGTTATTCCCACCTCTATCAGATACTCTTCAATTGCCCCTGAAGATATCAACGGGCAACTCAATTCCATCTGATCTCTTCAGGAACAATTGGATTTGCTGCTGAGTAACTCAACTGACTCTCACCTTCTCAAGCAGAGCTCACTTGTATAAAAAATGAAGGACATGTGGTTAAGGGAGTACTTAGTGGGTGTCAGCTAAGAATTCATGAGATGCCTTTTTGCACTGCAAAAGTTGAGCTGGAGCAAGAAAACGAAACACTTAGGACTTTGTAATGCTCACATCCTGAGCATTTATTCTTTCATTAAACAGTCTATGCAATGCCAACCCAGAGTTAGGTGCTAAGGCTGTAGAGACTAGGTAGAAAGACTACAATTAATTACCTCCCCAGCTCCATTTCCATTTTTCTGGTGATAGTCCTGGGAGTGGGGAACTCATTCTTCATGCTAAATCTGAGCAATGTGGGAGACTTTACCCAAGATTTAGGGGTGAAATATGTGATCCTGGTTTAAGCCAATGACTACATCACATTCTCCTGGCCACAATGACTGATTCAAGAAATGCCAGGTGGCCTCACCTGACCCAGAGTGAACATCAGACTTTTAAGAGAGCTGTCCAAAGAGATTCTTGCTCTTTCTGTTATCTGAAAGGACTCTTGGTCTTTTGTCTGCCTGAAAGGGGTTAGCAACTTTCATGCATGTCACAACCACAAAAAGAGAGCTCAAGGCAGTCAGGAGTCCTTGTGGAATTTAAGCCTTAAGCCAGTATAGCAGGAGGCTTAGCAAAGGGATGGTGAAAAGGAATTACAGCAAATTATTAAAGCCTCAAATCTGACTGTAGCCGAAGCCCTCTATCCCTATACCTTACAGTACCATGTCCAACTCTTCAAATTAATAGGTCAAGAAGAATTTTTCAGTGGATCAATCAGAATCAACTCAGGATGAAGGAAACTGAAGCTGGTGGAAAGAAAGCAATAGAAATATAATGATATTTATGAGAGGACAGGAGTGGCTGGGTTCTTTCATTCTCTCTATGTGCTTTTCATCTTCAGGATGATACCCAACTGGATGAAAAATGGAGAAAAAGAAAAAAACAAAAAACAGTCAAGATTTCCCAAATGTGTAGCCCCAAGCAGCAGGGCAGCTGCTGGCTTTTCAGTGAATTGATTTGCTGTGTGAATGATCTGGCCAAAGCAAGTAGAAACAGCCTTAAGCCAAGGCTTGAGAATGTAAAATACACAGACAGTAACCAGCAACTCTGGAGGATCTTAATGTTCAAGCTATGGGATAGAGTAGAGAACCAATGTGTTTCCTCTCCTTAACAAAGAAAAAGAGCAAGATCTCTGTGAAGCACAACTTAAAACAGAAGAACAGAGGGCTTGATCACTCAGAACAAACAGCTTGGACAGACAGTGAATAGTGGCTGACTCTGGAATGAGGTTTGAGGGCTACAGAGAAAGTCAATTCTCTAACCTCATGATTTTGTTAGGAGTTTGGGTCTGTTTAATATAATAGGAAAAACATACTATCCCATAACAATCTAAGAGGAGGCATAAAATTGTGAAGCTATGTCATGTGGCTTCAAATGCAGCTAGATCATTTCTATGGCAGTGACAGCTGTTATCCTGTGTATATAGATTCTAACCCTGTCACAATCACTTTCATCACGGTAGCAAATATGTGAAATTAGGGGTCTGGCACTCAACTTGCAGCATTCCCTCTGGTATGCATTCCTAGTCTTCACAGTATAGAAAGCTGTGAGACATTTGCTAACGTTCCTGAGATTTGTGTTTCTTCAACTACATGCACCCAAATGAGATTTGAAAGGCAAGAGTGAGGCCTTGAACATGTTTCTTCCATTTTTGCAACTTTTTCCAGCAAGCACACTTGTGGAGCTGCTTTATAGCCAATGAATGTACCCTCATGGGTACAAAGAGATGGGATGTGGAGCTTCCATTTTTATTATTTATTTATTTATTTATTTATTTATTTATTTATTTTGAGACAGAGTGTCTAGTTATTGCCCTGGGTAGAGTACCATGGCATCATCATAGCTCACAGCAACCTCCAACTCTAGGGCTCAAGCAATTCTCTTGCCTTAGTTTTTCTATTTTTAGTAGAGACAGGGTCTCCCTCTTGCTCAGTCTGGTCTTGAACTTGGGAGTTCAAGCAGTCCATCCACCTCAGCCTCACAGAGTGCTAGAATTACAGGCATGAGCCACCATGCACAGGAGCTTCCATTTTTTGTCAGGGCACATCTAGTAGGCATGGGTGTGATCTTAGAGCTTCAATAATTTCCTGATCCCTGGATCACAGAGAGGTGCCATGTGAGAAGAGGCAGAGGTAGCAGTTCCACTACAGGCCAGTTCTGTGGGCTTCTTGTAGGCCCAGCCCAGCCTCCTACTCTATCCCTTCTTATGAATTTGCAAACATGAATGGCCCTCTATTAATTCCTGCATCTACTTAAGGTAGCTAGAGTGGTTTGCTCCCTGCCATTGAACCCTGAATGAAATAATCACCATGATCAAAAAGCATTCATGAAGCAAGGCTCTGGTTTTGAGTCCTGTACAGATACACAAAATTCTCATTCTTCCTTTGAGATTGTACTCTAAGATAAAGAAGAGATCCATATACATCTCTCTAGGATAAAGAGAAAAATCAAAATATTATGTCCAGGTCAAGGAGGTAGAAAATAGTGAGGAAGGGGAGAAAATACAGAAAGTGATGAAGTTTAGTGCCCAAACTTAGTGAGGTGAGAAGTAACTAAAACCAGGAAACACACACACACACACAAAATTAGACACTTACAGCATATACACAAATGAACTCAAGATCTATTAAAGACCTAAATGTAAAATTAAAACTATAAAATCTTAGTGGAGAACATAAGGAAAAAACTTCACAATGTTGGATTTGGCCATGATTCTGTGGATATAACAGAATATTCATCGAAATGTTCTTTCGATTCTCAAAAGCACAGACAACCAAAGAAAAAAGACAAGTTAGACTTCATCAAAATTAAAAATTTGTGCATCAAAGAAAAATATCAACATATCAACAAGGCAACCCCCAAAATGAGAGAAAATATTTTCAATATAGAAAAGCAACTTGATTCATACATGGACAAAGAACTTGAATAGACATCACTCTGAAGAAGATATACAAATGGCTGATAAGCATGTAAAAAGATGTTCATCATCACTGGTTCATTAGGGAAATGAAAATTAAACCATAATGGGTTGCCAATTCACACAACTTAGCATGGCTAATAATATTATGAAAAAGAAAAAAAATCAGAAAATAACAAGTGTTGGTGAGGATGTGGGATGTGGGGAAGTTGGAACACTTGTGCACTGTTGGGAATATAAAATGGTGCAGTCCCTGTGGAAAATGTGGCTCATCAAAAAATTAAAAATAGAAACATTATGATTCAGCAATTTCATTTCTGGGTATTTACTCCAAAGAAATGAAAGCAGGGATTCAACTAGATACCTATGCATCTATGTTCATGGCAGGATCATTCACAATAGCTAAAAGGTGGAAGCAACTCAGACGTTAATCAGGGGATAAATGGATCAACAAACTGTGAAGTACACATGCAGTGGAGTATTATTCAGCCTTGAAAGGAGATTCTGCTTTATGCTACAATGTGGATGAAACCTTAAGACATTATACTAGGTCAAATATGCCATTCACAAAAGAATAACTGATACATGATCCTACTTTTATGAGGTACCTAGAGTAGTCAAATTTATAGATGCAGAAGGTATAATGGAGGTTGCTCTGGGCTGGGGGCACAGATGGGAAATTATTGTTGTGTAATAGCCACACACCACAATTTCAGCTGGAGAAGATGAAAATGTTCTGGAGATAGATAATGGGCATGGTTGCACAGTAATGCAAATGTACTGAATGTCACAAAAGTGTACACTTAAAAGTAGTTAAAATGGCACTTTTGTGTATATTTTATCACTTTTTTAAAAAATGAAACATCTAGGACATGGGTATTAGGAAATATTGAAAGAGGCTGATGCATTGGTAGGATATGAAGAAAGGAAGAATTAGACAGAAAAAAAAATAATGAGAGATATATTCTTGGGTAGCTTAGAGAATGGGTTTTACTATTTCAAAGTCATATATCTCTAAACTTTTAAAAGAGCAACACATGCATATACTTTAGTTAGTATTTTTTGTTATTCTTACTAATATTTATTGTATGCTTACTAATTTCTGGAACCATTGTGTTTGTATTAAGTCAAGTTTTTTAAGACCTTATAACATAGGAGAATATTATTATTATCTGTTTTTTATTGTTGGGGATTCATTGAGGGTACAAAGAACAACAAAAATAAACAAATGGGGCTTAATTAAACCGAAATGCTTCTGAACAGCTAAGGAAACAACCACCAAGCAAATAGACAACCTGCACAATGGGAAAGGATATTTGCATATTTTGAATCAGACAAAAGCTTGATAACTAGGATCTACAGAGAATTCCAATTAATCCACATGAAAAAAGCCAACAATCCCATATATCAATGGGCAAGAGACATGAATAGAACCTTCTCTAAAGAAGACAGATGAATGGCTAACAAACATATGAAAAAATGCTAATTATCCCTAATTATTAAAGAAATACAAATCAAAACCACCCTGAGGCCGGGTGTGGTGGCTCACACCTGTAGTCCCAGTGTTGTGGAAGGCCGAGGTGGGTGGATTGCCTGATCTCAGAGGTTCGAGACCAGTATGAAGAGAAGTGAGCCAGAGTAAGACCCCATCTCTACTAACATCAAAAACCGAGCATCGCCAGAGGAAGAAGAAAATGAACAACAAAAAAGAGTACTTCAAACAAAGAAGAAAGTACAAGCAAGTTGAAATTAAAAATTAAAAAAAACCACCCTGAGATACCATCTAACCCCAGTGAGAATGGCCCACATCACAAAATCTCAAAATGGCAGATGCTGGTGTGGATGTGGAGAGAAGAGAACACTTTTACACTGCTGGTGGGACTGAAAACTAATACAACCTTTTTGGAAGAAAGTATGGAGAACCCTCAAAAAACTCAAGCTAGACCTCCCATTTGATCCTGCAGTCCCATTACTGGGCATCTACACAGAAGGAAAAAAAAAATTCTTTTACCATAAGGACACTTGTACTACACTGTTTATTGCAGCTCAATTTACAATCACCAAAGGTGGAAACAGCCTAAATGCCCACCAACCCAGGAATGGATTAACAAGCTGTGGTATATGTACACCACGGAATACTATTCAGCCATTAAAAAAAATGGAGACTTTACAGCCTTTGTATTAACCTGGATGGAAGTAGAAGACATTCTTCTCAGTAAAGCATCCCAATAATGGAGAAGCATCAATCCTATGTACTCAATTTTGATATGAGGACAATTAATGACACTTAATGACATGGTGGGGGTGGAGGAAGGGGACAGTAGAGAGAAAAAGAAGGAGGGACGGTGGGGAAAGGAAGAGCAGAGAGAGGGAAGGAGGCAGGAGGTGGGACCTCGGTGTGTGCCACACCTTTGGGGGGCAAGACACGATTGTAAGAGGGTCTTTACCTAACAAAAGCAATCAGTGTACAGTGTAACCTGGTTTCTTGTACCCTCAATGAATCCTCAACAATAAAAAAAAAAAAAAATACTTATTTAAGTCAGGCACGGTGGTTCCCACTTATAATCCTAGTATTTTGGGAGGCCAAGATGGGTGAATTGCCTGAGCTGAGGAGGTCGAGACCAGCCTGAGCCAGAGCAACACCTGGTCTCTAAAAAAAAAGCCGGGCATTTGGTGGGCACCTGTAGTCCCAGCTACTTGGGAGGCTGAGGCAAGAGAGTTGCTTAAGCCCAAGAGTTTGAGGTTGCTGTGAGCTGTGATGCCACAGTACTCTACTCAGAGTGACAAAATGAAATTTCGTCTCAAAAAATATATATTTATATCACAGGATGTGATGTGGGGCCAGAAGATGATGTTCTGTCCTGCAGGGCATGGGGACCACATGGTCATCACCCCCCACACACAGGCTCCTCCAAGGGCAGGGTGTTAAGGCTCAGGCATCCTCTCTCTGTAACCTGTTCCTGTTTCCAGAGGGTACACAATGTGGCTTCTTGTGAGGGCTGTGCCCAGAGGTTAGATCAGACTGAAGATGCACATTGAACTAGACATAGCCAAGTCTATAGGGGAAAATGGACCCAAGGCAATTCTTTCAACCACAGTCACTCTTGCTGGTGTTTAGATGGTGTGGGAACTTCCACTAAGGAGGAGAGGAGGTTTGCAGGCAGGTCTTCCAGTGACAGGTGGGCACATAGTGACTTCCCGGACCTCAGTGTTCCTATCTGTACAATGGGTGTTGGACCACCAGGGCTGCCACAGGGCAGTCAGCAAGCTCCACCCTCCTGCCCTGCCCAGGTGCCTTTGCGCAAAGGCACCATGTCAGGCTGTGACCACGGCAGTCCTGAGGGAACTCCAGCCTCTTCAGCTGCAGAGCTGAAAGAAGAGGTTTGTTCAAGAGTTGAAGGGTTGGTGTATTTTACTCAACTGAGATTCCATGTCCTTGGACATTTATTGTGGGAACACAAAATCAATTCCCCATGGATTGGTAATCACAGGGATCCTGCTTCTGTGGCCAAAAACACACAGACACCTCCCTTCCTGGGACATTTCTCTCCTGCATGGTGGTTCTCATGCCCAGAACACCCTGGGCAACGAAGAATTTTTAGGGCTGTGTGTGTTTGTTTGCTGTCAGCTCTTAAGTAAAAGGGTGTGCAGTAGCTGACTGACCCTCAGATACAGGCTGTTTCTAGTATTCATTGTGAATGCAACTGACTTGGCCAGTCTCTGAACTGTGAGCCAGCCTGCTCCTGCAGACTCTGACCTCAGTGCCTTTTGGTTCAATCAGTCCTACATATGGCTGTTCCTGTTCTTGTAGAGCATCTCCCCTCCGTGGAGCATGGATGAGTCCTGTTAGCACTTACAGGACATGTACACACAGAAGCAGGGGAGGAGCACCATCTTACCACAAGACGCAGGGCTCCTTTATTTTATTTTTTTTTATTAAATCATAGCTGTGTACATTAATGCAATCATGGGGCACCATACACTGGTTTATAGACCGTTTGACACATTTTCATCACACTGGTTAACATAGCCTTCCTGGCATTTTCTTAGTTATTGTGTTAAGACATTTACATTCTACATTACTAAGTTTCACATATACCCTTGTAAGATGCGCCGCAGGTGTAATCCCACCAAATCACCCTCCTTCTGCCCCCCCTCCCTTCCTTCCCTCTCCCCCTTCCCCCTATTCTTAGGTTATAACTGGGTTATAGCTTTCATATGAAAGCCATAAATTAGTTTCACAGTAGGACTGAGTGTACATTGGATACTTTTTCTTCCATTCTTGAGATACTTTACTAAGAATATGTTCCAGCTCCATCCACGTAAACATGAAAGAGGTAAAGTCTCCATCTTTCTTTAAGGCTGCATAGTATTCCATGGTGTACATATACCACAATTTATTAATCCAATCGTAGATCGATGGGCACTTGGGCTTTTTCCATGACTGAGCAATTATGAATAGGGCTGTGATAAACATTCTGGTACAAATATCTTTGTTATAATGTGATTTTTTGTCTTCTGGGTATATACCAAGTAGAGGAATCATAGGATTGAATGGCAGGTCTATTTTTAGATCTCTAAAGGACTCCTTTAAAATAAAAATCCACCACCTGAGGTCCCTTCAATCAACTGATGAGGACACCTGCATGACTGCCGAGACATCTGCTCAGATTGAGTGTGTGGTTGGAAGTGTGGATTGCTGCAGGGCATCCTCCTTTCTCACTGTCTCCTTGTGGGGCTTCATGACAGCAGTGGTCTTTGTCCCACAGCCCATGTGCAGGCTTCATCTGCCTGTGCACCTCTCCAGCTCAGAATCTGTTTCTTCCATGTGGTTTCTGCAAACCCAGGTTCCAGCACAGTCTGCACAGCCTCCATAATGGCGCTGATGGAGCCTCTTGACCAGCTCCTGGTGACAGCATGCATCCCTCCACTCTCTTAAGGCCTTTTCTCCTCTTTGCCTGTCCTCTACGTAGACATCTTTCAAAACCACCGAAGGGGAGAGCGGCTTCTTTCCTCCACCACAAGAGGATGGTTCCCATCCAGCTCTGCGTGGGTCACACACACTGGCATGTGTAATCCCTGTGTGCTGTCCGTCAGCCTGAGGCATGGTGCAGGATGTCTGGTTCCTGCATGTGGGTGCATTCTGTGTGACAGCAACCAGCACTTGCCTCTCTGAGGCCCTCAGTTTCCATGCCTGAGAAATAGAAGGGATAGTACCCGCCCCACTTACCTGAAGAACAGTTATAAGAGCTGAACATGTGGGCAGCGTATGAGAAAATGCTTTATGAAGGTGAGTGTGACCAAGATGCTATGAACCTCTTGAGTTTCTCCTTGATGTCTGTAACAGCTCATATGTTTTTACAGTTCCCTTGGGGCTTCTCATAACCATGTATCAATGAGGGCAATCAAATGTGTTTTATAGTTGACATGTTGCTTTATTTTTAGGCTATAACAACTCCTTTTTTTTTTTTTTTGAGACAGAGTCTCATTCTGTCATCCTGGGTAGAGTGCTGTGGCATTATTGTATCTCGCAGAAATCTCAAACTCTTGGGTTTGAGCGATCCTCTTGCCTCAGCCTTCCAAGTAGCTGGGACTATAGGCATGTGCCACTATGGCTAGTTTTTCTACATGTTGTACAGACAGGGCCTCACTTTTGCTTAGGCTGGTCTTGAACTCCTGAGCTCAAGCAATTCACCTACCTTGCCTTCCCAGAATGCTAGGATTATAGGTGTGAACCACCATGTCTGGCTAACAACTAACTTCATTTTGAACAGCTATAAAGACTAAACCTTTATTACCACCTATCAGTACTGAATTCTTTTACTAAATGTAGAATATAAATGTTTTAATATAATAACTAAGAAAATGCCAGGAAGGCTATTTTAACCAGTGTGATGAAAATATGTCAAATGGTCTATTAAACCGGTGTATGGTGCCCCATGATTGCATTAATGTACACGGCTATGATTTAATAATAAATAATTTTTTTTAAAAAGATGATTTTGTACTCCTTTGCCTGAATTCCTTCTCTAAGTTCAGAAATGATCCCAAAGAAATGAAGGTGAAGGAAGACGCCTGAAAGATAAGGCAGAAAATTTAGGACAGAAGACAAATTTAAAGAGTCCATATAGGCACTGCCACTGATTTCCTTGTTCCATAGTTTGTGTGAGTCAGTGTGGGCCTCAGGAAGACGTGGTGCAGGACTGTGTTCCATCCTGCTCTGCAGGCTGGAAGCCCGGGCCATGGTGTGGGGAAGCCCGGGCCATGGTGGGTCTGGCTTCTCCCGCATCCTCTCTCCATGGCTTGCAGAGGGCCACCCCCTCCCTGCATCGTAGGCCAGCCCTCTGCACACTCAGCCCAGTGTCCCTTTCTTTTTTGTAAGGACACAGTCTTACTGGATGTCGATCCTCATTTATGACCTCACTGAACCTCAATCATCTGTTTAAAGATCCCATCTCTAAATACAGCCACACTAGGGGTTAGGACCTCCACATAAGAATGGAGCGGGGCACAATTCAACCCACGACACAGGCCAAATATCTCAGCCTTTTAAAGATTAATGCGGCATCACAGACCGTCGTCAGCAGACACATTTCTGAGAGAGGGCTGGACTGTGGTGCCCCCAAGTTGGTAGATGTACTCTGTGAGGCATACAGCCCAGAGTCCTTAACCTCAGGGGGATGAGAGACTTTGCAGTGCTTACACAGGGGCATTATCTGCCCAGGAGGGGCCAGGCAGCTCTGCACCAGTGCCCATCATCTGTGGGCTTCTTAGGAGTGTGTGGGCAAACATATGTGCATGCGTGAAAGCATGTTCATGCATGTAAGCATGTTCATGCATGTCTGTATGTGTGTGATTGTGGGCACACATGCACATGGGGTGGTGTGGGGGCCCTGGAAGCAGGAGCCAGAAGAAGGAAGAGGGAAGCAAAGGGATTAATATTAGAACTCATCCTCGTTTCCATGGATACCCCTAATTAAAGCAACTTCTGATTCAGAACTGTGGGCCTTGAATGCCAATCTCCAGGGGAAAATAAAGGAGGCCCAGAGAGGAGTGTAGAGGAATGAGAACAACTTCAGAGGAGACACGATGAAACATGTGCAAACATTAACTCCTATTGGGTTAATTCATGTACCTGTAAAAGAAAAAAACTCATTTTCATTCTTGTGTCATTATCTTAGGTGTATTTAAAAAATCAATGTGCTTTTCATTTTGTCTCTTGAAATCTATTTGTCTTTGCCTTTTCCTGGATTTTCTGTCTGTTTCTGACATGCTACTTAAAATATATCCTAAGGCCAGGTGTGGTGGCACACGCCTATAATCCTAGCACTTTGGAAGGCCAAGGTGGGTACATTGCCTGAGCTCTGGAGTTTGAGACCATCCTGTGCAAAAAGCAAGACCTCCATCTCTAAAAATAGCTGGGTGTTGTCTGTGGTGGGTGCCTGTAGTCCCAGCTATTAGGGAAGCTGTGGCAAGAGAATCACTTGAGCCTAGGAGTTGGAGGTTGCTGTGACCTATGATGCCACAGCACTCTACCAAGGGTGACAAAAGAGGCTCTGTCTCAAAAAATAAATAAATAAATAAACAAATAAATCATTTGTCCCTCTCTTTCCTTATTTTCCAATTTCTCTGCTATTGTATTGGCTCCAGAGTTTTCCCTTGCACTGAATTTTCTTATTTTTGTTTAACAATAGATTAAAACAAAAAGAAAACACCTATTAAAGTTTCAGCCTGCTCACTATTTAATACTTCTGATTGTAAAATTGGAATATCCACATTTCAAGAATGTTCCTTTACACAGACTTGAGGGAAAAGAGACTTCATATCACCCCACTGAACACTGGATGCTATGGGGGTGGCTCACGTGGAGCAGCCTCTGTGCGTCAGAGGACAAGTGAGGGGGCTCATGCCTGGCAACTTTATGGTCTATATCCATTACTGAGATCTTTCCATAATGCTGAGATTTATTTTTTCTACCTCTCTGGGATCAACCCATCAATATCCAAACACGATGTTCTCCATTCAAAAACAAAAACCAATCAAGCAAACAACGCCCCAGAAATACTACAACACTACTCTAGATAACCACACCCCTCCTGGACACCACCCCAATCTCCTCTCTCACTGGGGATGCCCCAGTGGAGCTGTCTGTTCCCCTCCCCACCTCCCCACCTGCTCTCTCTAGAGCTCCTGGCTCCAGAGCTCAACAGAAACCCTCTTAACAAAGTCTCCATTAGTGTCCAATTTGGAAAACTTGCAAAATTCAATTACAGACTTCACGCCTACCTTCTTTGTCCTCTCAACAGTGTTTGGACACTTTTGTTAAGCTTTGAGAAACCAACTTTTAAATTGATTTCCTGTGAACGGTTTGGTTTTCTTTTTTCCACTGGGCTTCCAAGCCGCGCACTCTCTAGTTCTCCTCCTGGCTCCAGGCTGCGTGGTGGACCCTTCGTCTCTCCCAGCCTGAAAATATTAGGTATCCAGGGTACAAGCTGCCTTGGCTCGCTCTCTCCGCTGTCTGTCTCATCCCAAGAATTTACGTACTATCATGCTGCTGAAGGACTCACTAACTTTTAAAATATTATTTAAGGTTTGATGCCTGTAGCTCAGCGGCTAGGGCACAGCCACATACACCAGAGCTGGCGGGTTCAAATCTAACCTGGGCCTGCCAAACAACAATGACAACTACAACCAGAAAAAAAAAAAAA
>CAUYPK010161064.1:0-30034 GCA_963574355.1 Loris lydekkerianus | reverse complement strand
CATATACCACAATTTATTAATCCATTCGTGGATCGATGGGCACTTGGGCTTTTTCCATGACTTAGCAATTATGAATTGGG
Source organism: Loris lydekkerianus (assembly GCA_963574355.1). Taxonomy (NCBI): domain Eukaryota; kingdom Metazoa; phylum Chordata; class Mammalia; order Primates; family Lorisidae; genus Loris; species Loris lydekkerianus. The sequence continues at coordinate 29,954 of CAUYPK010161064.1, read as the reverse complement.
CTGCAATAAACATTCTGGTACAAATATCTTTGTTATAATGTGATTTTTGGTCTTCTGGATATATGCCTAGTAGAGGAATTACAGGATTGAATGGCAGGTCTATTTTTAGATCTCTAAGTGTTCTCCAAACATCTTTCGGGGGTTGTTTTATAACAGCAGCTCATCTTCTGTGTGTCTGACCTTTACTCTTGGTACCTGTTCCTTCCACCCCGTTAGTGTGCTTTCATTTCTCTAACCAGAAGAGATTGAAAAAAAATCATAACACCTTTTCTCTGCTTCCTTGGCTTTAGCCATAAAAATGTCAACATGTAGATTATTTGTTTTTCAATTTGTATTCCATGAGCTACTATGCAAAAATAAATAATTCAAATACCATTTGATAGAGAGATGCCTAATTAAATAGTAGATAAAGGGTAAACATTTTATTTCTTCAGCAAAGATCCCACACTGTCTTTTCCTTTATGCTCTTCTCTCCTGTGTTAGAAGGATCTCAGGTGCTGTTTTCTTTCTTCTCTTGCTGACCCTTTCACAGCTTTCTATCAAGCAGAATATTGCCATGTAAGTTGCAATGGATGGAAATGTGCGTTATTTACTAACTCCATGCAGCTTCCATACACAACTGTTCTCAGCAACTCATACTTATTTCAAACTATTTTATGAATTAATCGGACATATTTCCTTCTGATCTTTTAAATTTATCAAAATTAGCTGAATGAAACATTTTTGTTTTTTCTTTTTGGTTGTAGTTGTCATTGTTATTTGGCGGGCTCACGCTGGATTCAAACCTGCCAGCTCTGGTGTATATGGCTGGTGCCTTAGCCACTTGAGCAACAGGCACTGAACCAATGAAACATTTCTTAAACAGAGTAGGCCTATGCATACAGATAGGGATTTTTCAGGAAAAAAATTGCTGTTTGAACATTACCCCAAATTTTGTTGCAAAATGCTATTTCATTTCAAAATATATTTGTATTTGGAAACAATTATAAAAATAGTAGAGAATGCTCTCCCATATTCTTCACTCAGCTTCTCCTTATGTTAAAAATCTTTCATAACCAAAGTATAATCTTCACAATCAGAAAATTAGTGTAGGTATAAATACTATGAATACTCTATAATTCTCTCTGCTATGGTTTGATTTGCCCGTGCCAAAACTTGAAAATTGATCAAAATTAAAATTTGATCCTCAATGCAGTAGTATTGGGAGATGGGGCCCAGTGGGAGGCATTTGGGTCTTGGGGACAGATCCCTTATGAACATGTAAATGTCCTCCCACTGGGGTGAGTTCTCTCTCTCTCTCTCAGGGATGGATTAGTTCATGAGAAAGCAGGTTGTAAAGTGGAGTCTGCCTTCCTTAGTGTTGCTCTCTTGCTTCCTCTCCTGCCATGTGATCTCTTTGCACACACCTGTTCCCCTTCCACTTTTTGCCTTAATTGGAAGCAAAGCAAACTAAGGCCCTCCCCAATGCACCTGTTCAACTCTGGACTTTCCAGCCCCAAGAATCATGAGCCACGAAAATCTCTTATCTTTATAAATTACTCAGTCTCAGGTATTCTGTTATAGCAACTCTAAGCAGACTAAGACACTGCCCCTACAATACAATAATTGCATTGTCAGGTAACTAAACCATAGACCTTATTTGAATTTCAGCAGTTTTTCTATTAATGGTCTTTCTCTGTTCCAGGATCCAATACAAGATCCTGCATTTCATTAAGCTGTCAATCTCCTGTGTTTCCTCCAATCTGTAATGATTCCCTAGTCTTTCCTTGTCTTTGATGACCTTGACACTTCTGAAAAGTTATTTTGTAGAATGCCCTTCAATTTGGCCTCATCTGATCTTTTTTTTTCCCCCTCAAGATTAGATTGAAGTTAGGCATTTTGGTCATGCATACCACAAAAGCTAAGTTTTGCTCCTTTTTAAAATCAGGAGTTATATGATATTAATATATCCTACCACTGGTAATGTTGACTCTGATCCCTCAGTTAGGATGACAACTGCCAGTTTTCTTTACTACTGTTTTTGTCTTTGTAATTATGAATTTCTTGGGGAGGAATTAAGAACTTCATTTAATTTTTTAATAATTAAAATAGAATTGTTTCTTTTCCTCTTTTTTTTTTTGTCTTCTGAATATCATTTCTGTACAGCTGATGGTTTGAATATCTAAGGGAAAGGAGGAAGTTCAGTTACTATTTCAGAAATTTTGGTATGTAAGGGCATAGACCATGGAGGGTATGTGAAAATTAGGGGCAAAAGCACCCAGTGGCATGTCATGGGAGAAACCTGAAGAGGCCTAGGAAGGAGAATACAAAACGTTTTTCCTACAGAAGTTCTTAACCTTGCTGAGGACCAATTTCCTAGAGCACAGAATAGGGATAAGAATGTCCCTCAAAGGAAATTTGAAGATTAACATCAAACACTCCCTGGAAGTTTTCTCACACAGTACCTGACCCAGTCAGTTTCTTTATATTGCAATTCTCCTGAGTTTAGGAAGGCCTGCTCTTGGATTCTAGTCCCTACTCCCAGATTCTGCCAAGCATGGGAATTCTTTGTTTTTGTTGGTGTCTGCCAGTTCCTGGGACCCAAAATGTGAACAGAGAGGAAATTGTTGTCTGCCTCCAGCAGCTTGCAGGCCTAACTCAAACTTGTTTTAAATTCACATCGGTGAAAAATAGGCCTGCGTCCCACTGTGAATTTAAATACTTACAACCCGGGAATAAACGGATTGTGTTGCTCGTTCATCTTGCAGCGGTTAATTAATGGTGGTTAATTGTAGTTATGAGCTGTTGAATTCCAAGCGTTTGCACCCATGCATTTTATTTAATGTATTCAGAAAACTGTGGAGGCAGCAGTGAGTTGGGGACTAGAAGAAAGACTGCCCTAGAGAGCAGGGGCCATCCTGCTCCCTTGTCTGCTCTTAGAGAAGGGCCATTACTGCACCAATCTCAGAGGCTGGCCCAGGACAGGGGGCTGTGTTTCCACAATGGACTGCTTCCTGGGCCATTCCCTGTGACTTTATTTTACTTCCTGCATTTCTGGGAGGGACCTGCTTAGCCAAACCCTCTTTGTATTTTTCTTTATAAATGAGAAGTAAATTAATTTTCAAGGAAGAAAAATTAAATGAAATAGAGGCCAAAAATTATACAAAGGACTAATGAAGCAAAAAGTTGGTTCTTTGAAAAGATAAACAAAGTTGATAGACCACTAGCTACACTAAATAAAAAAAAAGAAGAGAGAAAATTCAAATAAGCAATATCAAAAATGAAAACAGAATTGACAGGTGTCATGATGGGTGCCTGTAGTCCCAGCTACTCTGGAGACTGAGGCAAGGTGATTGCTTGAGCCCAAGAGTTTGAGGTTGCTGTGAGCTGTGAAGCCGTGGCACTTTACCCAGGGCAACAGAGTGAGAGTGTGTCAAAAAAAAAGAAAAAAAAGAAAGAAAAGAAATGCAAGCAGGAGTCATTACAGTTGTTACCAGTTACCACAGAAATATAAAAGATCATCAGAGACTATTATAAACAACTATGTGCTCAGAACTAGAAAACTTAGAGGGAACAGATGAGTTCCTGGAAACATACAACCTCCCAGATTTGAACTAAGAAGAAATGGAAATCCTGAACAGACCAATAATGAGTAATGAGATTGAATCAGTAATAAAAAAAATCTCCCAACAAAAAATGTCTAGAACCAGGTGGATTCACAGCCAAATTATACCAAACATGCAAAGAATAACTGGTACTAACGCTCCTGAAATGATTTCAATAAATCAAGGATGAGGAAATTCTCCCTGATCCATTCTACAAAGTCAGTATTACCCTAATACTGAAATCAGACAAAGATTAAACAATAACAACAAAGAAAACTATACACCTGTTTTTTGAAATTATCTTTTACTTTTATTTATAAATATTAGTTGTCTATATTTTAATACTTAAAAAAATAATAAGAAGTTAACTGATGACTCCATACTGAATCTCAGAGTCAAAGCATTCTATAATAGACATACTCTTATTTGAAAATGTGAATGTTACTTTCTTTGCATTATTATTATTATTGCTTAATATTTCAATGTAACAATTGTCTGATTCCTTTTCTGAATGTATTTATGTTCATTCGTTCTTTACGAGGTTTTTGTTTCTAGTCCTTATCTTAAACATTGTTATTGTTGCTAAATTTTAAGTCTTTTTAATTTTGTGAAGGCAAAAAAATGGAGACCTAATTAACACATGTGTATGTAAAAATAAAAATTAAAAAAAACTACACACAAATATCTCTGATGAACATAAAAATCCTTAACAAAATACTAATAAATCAAATATAATGGCATGTCAAAAAAAGATGATACACCAAAATCAAGTGGGTTTTATTCCAGGGATGCAAAGATGATTCTATATTTGCAAAGTAATAAATATTATTTCTTACATAAACAAAATAAAGAATACAACCATATGATTATCTTCACAGATGCAGAAAAAGCATTCAATAAAATTTAGCAAGCATAGGAAACATTCAATAAAACCCTAAGTAAATTAGGCACAGAAGGAACATACCTCAGAAATTAACAAAGGCTGTATATGACAAACCCACAGAAAACATTGTATTGCATGAGGAAAAGTTGAAAGTACTCCCTCTAAGAACTGAACAAAGCAAGGATGCCCCCACTTTTGCTACTCCTATTCAATAAAATACTGGAAGTCCTAGCCAAAGCAATCAGGCAAGAGAAAGAAATAAAGTGCTTTTACACTGGAAAAGAGGAAATGAAATTATCTCTGTTGATGACATAATCTTATATTTAGAAAACCTTAAAGACTCCACCAAAAGACTCTTAGACTTGATAAATAAATTCAATAAAGATTCAGGATATAAAACCAATATACAATAGTCAGTAGCATTTCTATATACCAATAGCAATCAAGCTGAGAACAGAGCAAGAAGGCAATCCTATTTACAATAACAAGAAAAAACAATATCCAGGAATATATTTAACCAAAGAGGTGAAAGATCTTTGTAAGGAAGACTACAAAACATGGGTGAAAGAACTTGTGGATAATAAAACAAATGTAAAAATACCTCATGTTCATGAATCAGAAGAATTAATGTCATTAAAATGATCATACTGCTCAAAGAGATCTACTAATTCAATGTAATACCCATTAAAATATCAATATCTTTTCTTTGCAGAATTAGAAATAATTCTAAAATTCATATGGAACCAAAAAAGAGTCTGAATAGACAAATCAACCTTAAGCAAAAAGAACAAAGGTGTAAGCATCACATTACCTGATTTGAAATTACACAATAAAGCTATAGTAACCCCAAATGCATGGTACTACTATAAAAATAGGTCAATTGAACAGAATAGACAACCCAGAAATAAAGCCACATACTTATAGCCAAGTTATCTTTGACTGTCACAGCCCCTATGCCCTGGTCCTGATCGCCGCAGGAAGGAACCAGGTGTGACATGGATTAGAAGTACAAGCTTGCAGGAGGCGGGCTAACCTTGATTGCAGGGTAGCCCTGAGCAACCTCCACAGTAGCCTTTTATTGAGACAGTACAGGACAGGTGAGGGAGTGCTAGACAATGACTATGTGCCTGAGCATTGTCATGGCTCAGGCTCTTTCTCCGCAACAAACACCTGCGGACTCATTGCCCAAGGGTCTGCCGCCCAGCCGCAAATTATCTTGCTCAGAGGTCGTCTGGCTCTTGGTATCCTCTACATTTGACAAAGGTGACAAAAGCATATAGGGGAAGGACATGCTTTTTAGTAAATTATGATGTGAAAACTGGATTGCCAAATCTATTAAGTGTAGAGTATAAACGTTTTAACACAATAATTAAGTAAGCAAGGTGAAGGCTTTGTTAACCAGTTTGATGTAAGCATTCCAAATTTCACATAAAATAAGTACATTGTACCCCCTAAATATATTAATGTATACATGATTTATGTATTTATGACTTAAAAAAAAACTGGATTGCCATATGCAGAAGAATGAAACTGAATCCCTATCTCTCTTTTGTATATGTTATACAAAAATCAACACAAGATAGATTAGCTTCTTACATGTTAGACCTGACACTATAAAATACTGTAAAAATACTAAAAGAAATCCTGAGAAAACTCTTCTGGACATTGGTCTAGTCAAGGAATTCATTAATAAGACCTTAGACTCACAAGCAACAAAACCAAAAACAGACAAATGGGACTTTATTAAAACCCTTCTGCACAGCAAACAAAATGATCAGCTGAGTGAATGGGCAAACTGCAGAATGGGAGAAAATATTTATATACTAGGCAACTGACAGAGAACTAACATTCGGAATTTACTAGGAACTCAACTACAACAACCAAATAACCCCATTAAGAAGTGAGCAGAGAATATTAATACACATTTTTCTAGAGAAGACATACAAATAGCCAACAAGCATTTGTAGAAATAACATCACTAATTATCAAAAAAAATGCACATTAAAGCCACAATGAGAATGGCTATTGTTAAAAAGTCAGAAAAAAAGTAGATGTTAGTGAAGATCTAGAAGAAAGGAAAAGGGAGCACTTACCACTTATGTACTGCTGGTGGGAATTATTAGCACAACCTTCAACAGTATGAAGGTTTCTCAAGAACTAAGAATAGAACTGTCATTTGATCTAGCAGTCCCACTTTTGGGTATCTGCCCAAAGGAAAATAAATCACTGCATGAAAAAGACACCTACACTCACATGTTTAGTGTGGCACCATTCACAACAGCAAATCTATGAAATCAATGTATGTCTCCATCAATGGAAGACTGGATAAAGAAAACGTGGTATAGTATACACAGTGGAATATTATTTGGCCATAAAAATAAGATGATCATATGTGTTTCAGCAACCTGGATAGATGTGGAGGCCATTATCTTAAGTGAAAGGACTCAGAAACATAAAGTCACATATTGTGTGTTCTGACTTACGAGTAAGCCAAATGTGCACTTGTGATCATAGTGGAATGAGACATTGGAGATGTGGAAGGGTGGGAAGATCAGAAGGGGCTGGGGGATGAGCAATTGCTTAATCATATACATGATTCAGGAAATGGACACACCAAAAGCTCAAACTTCATCACTGGGGAATAAATCTATGTAACAGAATTGTATTTTGTATATACATAAAATATATGATTTATAATAAAATATATATAGAATTTAATATGTGTACATATATATAAACATTTATAAATCTAGCAACTTGAAAAAGATTGTGATATGCAGAATAGGGTCTTTGAGAACAAATAAATCTGTATTTTAGTTAGATCGTCTGTTGTCCGTGAGGGTGAGAAATTCAGTTGGGGTAATACTGGAGCTTAAGACCCTGGCCTCAAGTGCAAGTTGTTCTAACCTCAGTCCCTATTCCAGACCCCAGTATATGTTCACAGAAAAGGAGGGTACATACACAAAAACTGTCACAGTAACCACTTTGCCATAACAGCTTCAAACTAGAAATGACCCAAACATCCACCCTCAGTAGAATGAATTGTACATTCAAACGATGAAATGCTACTCAGCAATGAGAGAGAATTACTGCTTCCTGTCACCACATGGATGGATCTCTGGACGTACTGTTGACAACAGAAGTCACCCACAGGAAAACATGTGATTCCATTTATGTATAATTCAGAAGGAGGCAAAACTAATCCCTGGAGGAGATTAATTAGACTACTCATTGCCTTTGGGGTGGATATTGAGTAGAAAAGGGCATGAGGAATATCGTTGGGGACTGGTTATGGTCACACCGTGACCTCTGCGTGATTACTTGATTACATGTAAAACTTCCAGATGTCCACTAGAGATGCTCAGGATTCATTACCTTATTCACTATGTTTCAGAAACATTTATCCCTTTGAAATTTCCCCTGTATTTACTCTTGGGTACTGTGGCATTGTAGAAAACAGAGAACTGTATTGGTAACCAAAGAACCTATAGAATTTTCCTGGGTTGGTTCTTAATCTATGTGTGGTGATGCTCAGATTAAACGCAAATTTAGCATTTAGTGAAACTGCATTAGAGTGCTAAATATATCTGCCAGCTTGTGCTAGTTCCTCAGAAAAGCTCACTGTAGTGTGTGTGTGTGTGTGTGTGTGTGTGTGTGTGTGTAAACTATAGCTATATGTCTGGAACATCTCCTTCAAGTTCTTCCCAAAGTTGCTGGGAGGACAGGGCATTTTTGCAGCTGGGCATGCCACAGGTAACATCCCAGTGCCCGATTTCTAGGCACTGTGAAGGCTAGTACAGTCCCAGCTGAAAATGACTCGATTGGTGTTGCACCTCTGCTGCCTGGCTCTTCCAATTCCATTCCTGGAGGGCTTCTCCCAGCTCAGCCTGAAAGCACCCAACTCCCCAGAGGAGGGGCAGCGTCTTGCTGTGATGTGAGCTTAATTGTTTCTAGATTGAGTATTTCCCTGGGACAGCAGTCCCAGCCGGTGTTCCCTGAATTAACATGCTCACTGAAGGATTGAAGATGGTGATTAGGCCCGACAGCATCCGTTTCGGTGGGACAGTCGCAGCGCCACAGAGCTGCACAGGACAGCAAGGAGATTTATTTGTGTGGAATGGAGACATATGGCCAGAATCATCTGCTCCCTTTCCTCTGTAATTAAAACATCTGGGAGCACCAAAGGGCTGGGAAATGATAAGAAAACAGTGAACATCTCTTCCCGCTCAGCTTCGGATAATCCGCCGTAGGGCTGAGGTGCTGGAGGGTACAGACCACCAGACACAGGCTGGTGAGGACATTGAGACGACCCAAAGGCCAGTTCACTTGGAAACGCCACTCGGGGGTCTTGTGTTGCTTATTTTATTTCTGTCTGAAAGCATGTACAATAGATTTATTTCTGCAGGTGTTTCTGGAGTTATATAAAGAAAAATGATGAAGTGACGGAGAGAGTTGTAGGGCTCAGCACTGGGGTCTGGTCCAGGCTTTGACCTTTCTGTTGTCCTGCAATGAACTTTAGCTGGGGCAGTGGAAGCTGATTTCCACTGAGATAGGAGACTTTGGTTTTCCTTGGTTCCTCTTAGCTGAGACTTCCTTCATCTAACATCTATACCTCAAGGGGATCCAATCAAACCAGTGTCAGGACCCTCAGCAAATACATCCCACTTGGAAGGACAGGTGCCTGAGAAGTCCTTCACTTGGAAGGACTAGAGTGTGACAACTTTTCTGCCCAGACTGCCCAACACCACAGACTAGTTCTTTGGTGATTCTGTTTGTTAACTCATCTACCTCCCCAGTCTCCCAGCCCACCTACTGACCCCTCTACCATCCTTTCAAGGGATGAACCTTTACTTAGCACCAGCCATGCCCCAGCTTCTGGACTGGGTGTTGGAAAAGAACCTTCAAATAGTTCACTTTATCTTGAACGAGACATTTATAAACACACACAGACAATCCAACTAAGAAGATGGGTTGGGTAAGCCTGCACAGGAGAACACCAGTCTCCGCCTTCTCCCTCCTGCTCTTGAATTCAATGACTTCTGTTACCCGAGCTTACATTCTGTTTGTTCTTCACATGAGAGCCCAGAGTACTCAGCTGGAAAGTAAAGAGGCCACATTTATCCAGCACTTACTATATATGTTTGACACTTTACATTCTGGATTTCTTTCAATCCCCACAGCAACTCTTGGAAGGGGGCATTATTCTGTCTGTTTTACAGATCGAATACCTGAGATTGTAAGTGAGAAAATGGCCAAGGTGGCATTTGGACGTTCAAGTACCTAAACTGAATGCATGTGTTTTTCTATTTTGCTGAGCTGCCTGCCTCGAGGACGTCACGCTTACGCAAGCAGAATCCTCAGCCTTCTGTGGGCCCTATGACAGGTGAGCGCTACCCTGCGTCCTTTCCTGCCCAGTCATGTACTGGATGCTCCTCAGTCCTTTTCTAAGAATCTACTTTCCTACACCCCACCCTAGCTTGTGCCAGCCCCTCTCCTTTCTGGGCAGGATTCTCCCCCATCCATCCAGACCTCTCTAGACTGAGGGTAAATTGAAGCAACAGAGCATGTCTACCCAATCTCTTTATTATCAATACTGAGCCCTGAACCAGTCATACAATTTCCACATCTACAAAATGGAGCTAATACCAGGCTCTGCTTCCTTGGGATTGTTGTCAATATCTAGTTTAAATAGAATATCTAGACTAAACTAGATAGTACATGTTAAACACTGGGACAATTCCTGGCCTGTTTGTTGTAGGAGTCCAGGGAATGTTAGCAGGTGCTGTTATTGCAGTGAACGGGCACAGTGATCCTTTGGGGAACAGAAATCAAACTAAAGACACTGACTGACATGCCCAGTGACACCCTGCTAGAAAGTGTCAGAGCTGGGATGTGAACCTAGGCTGCCTGGCTCCAGACCCTGAGGTCTTCATGCAGCCACTGCAAAGACTGTGCTCAGAGCTCCGTGTGTCCAGAGTCACAGGGGTGCTGAGGTCTGCCCAGGCAGCTGAGTAGCGATGCCTTTGCAGATTCTCCCTACCACAGCCTCTCCCTACCCGTGTGTTCATTTACTTCACATGTATTGTAGAGTTGGCTTGTTCCAGTCAGTGGACCAGACAGATAATGAAAGGATGACCCTCATCAGGACACAGTCCTCATCTGTGTGGGGATTAAAGCCTTGTGCCTGCTTGAAAGAAGACCTATTTGTAAAATGCCTTTGTGGAATCCCCCGTTAGATGATGGGGATTTCCTTTATCTGATCCCCTGTCAGTTTCCCCCAAAAGGGCCACTCCTAACATAGCTAAGATTTCAGCACTCCGTATAAGGTAACCTACCTGCTCGGGACAGAGGCTCCTGTCTAGGGAATCCCGGGATACACTGGAGATCCCTGCTCACATGAAGCGAGAAGCCACACAATCAACGTCAAGCCTGAATTTTTCCCCAAGATTCAATTAAGAACATTCAGTTTCTGATTAAAGAATCTAACATCCATCCAGGCACAAACATTTATGCCCGATAGGCTTAAACCTAAACAGTGAAACAATCTGCAGTGACAATATTAGAAATACACACACATTCCCAGCGATGAGTCCATTAGCAATACTAACAATAACTTAACAGTTTCAGCGCGCGGCATGCTGAAATGTACGTAAATGGGGGGTTCGTCTGTCAGAAGCTCTTGGAATGGATGGGGAGGTGTGGCACATGCCTTGGTCACAGCCGGTGAGACCTCGTTTCGAGTACTCTGGTGCCACATGCTCAGTTGCTGGTATAATGCTCTGTGCTTGCGTATCATTCCTCACTCAGAGATCACAAATCAGCTTGGCAGACCCTGCTCCTGCTAGTGCTTCCATGAAAGCTAAAACATCTGGATGAGAAGTGAAAAATCCAGTCTTTCAGCAAGTCAGCCAGCCAGCATTTTTCACCATGTATTTGTGCAATGCCTACTGTCTTAGCAAGCGTTTCATCTACACACTGTCAAACATCCAGACGAAAGACGCATTCCTTCTCATAATTCATCCAGAAATTTGAGTACCAGGAAAACACAATTCTCTTATAACATCTGCAACATCTGTTATTTGTTTAAAGGTTTCAGCTTCCTCGTGGGCACATTTTCTTGGAATCAGGCTAAGCATGTGCCAGAAGGTTGGAGCTGTCTGGTCTCTGTTTTCAAGTTTCTCACCCCCCAGAGTTCTTACAGGTGCAGGTAGCTGAGGACAACTCATCATATTTCTAAATTACCCTCACCCCAACTTGGAAAGATTAAACCTAAATTGAGATTTGTGGATATATAATGTTGTGAGCATGGAGAGCTTACCGCAGTGCCCATAACACTATTACTTACCAACAGGGCATGTCAGCAAAAGAAACTAGGGAAAGATGCCATTCATATGCTAGAATTCTCAAAGAGTTCCTGACAGATATAGCTCAGAGGAGAATGGATTGAAGGATGAAGAAAGTAGTTACTTGCCATGTGGAAAGCAAGACCCTGTCTAAGAATGACCTGGAAAAGAAATTGGTAGAACAACATTACCAATCAACAAGGGATGATTGGAAGGGGAAGACCACAGATATTTTGGGAGGCACATCTGGGCCCACCAGTCACCCCAGGTGGTCATGCCAAGCACTATAAACTCATTCTTGGCAAGGGGGCCGCACAGAGGACATTGCTTGTCCCAGTACTAACTCCTAGTTGTATAACTGTGCAAGGAGTGGGCATTGTGCAAGTAACTTCTGGCTGCTTCCATATAAAGGAGGGCCACTGTTCAGCTTTATGGAGAGATGGTGAAACATGTCCCAGGCTACTGAACTTTAGAACCAACAGTGTTAAAGAAAAGTAAATCTAAACTGACTACTGACATATATATATTTGACTACTGACATACATATATATATATATATATATATTTTTTTTTTTTTTTACTTGAAGAACCAGATAGAGATCCAGACCACCTCTGCCCACATCAGTCTCAACTTCCATTCTGGTTCTTGCTTGAACATAGAACATTCTCCAAGCACATAAAAAGGGGTCCTAAGTGAACCATTGGAGCAAATGTCTCCACGTTGTAAGACAAGTTCAGAGTATACATCCTTAACAAAATTCCAGAGAATTTTTAATTTTAGAAACTGTGACGAAGCAGGAAATAAGTCAGGACTGAATGCAGATGAAAATATAAGGTTACTGCCATTAAAACTGTCATTCAGTCATTATCTAGACCATTAGGCACCCTGTATTGCCTAATAGAAATTTCTGTAGTGGTGGCAATGTTCTACGTAAAGGATCAGCAAATTTTTCCTATGAAAGACCAGACAGTAAACCTATGTTAGGCTTTGAGAGCCAAATACCAGAATTTGTTGCGTATTCTTTAATTTTCTTTTTACAAACTTAAAAAAAAAAAAAAATGTAAATCCTTAGCCCATGATGGGCTGTACAAAAACGGTGTATGTATATCACGTAACACTTTGTACCTACTAGGATGGCTATAATTTAAAAAGTAAAAAAAAAAAAAAATTTAAAGGGAAATAAGAAGTTCTGGAAAGAATGTGGGGAAATTGGGACTCTCATACCCTGCTGGTAAAAGTGTAAACTGGTGCAGCCTCTGTAAAGAACAGTTTGGAGATTTCTCAAGAAGTTAACGTAGAATTATCTTGTTACCCAGTGATTCTACTCCTAGATATATAAAAAAGGTCATGGGCACAATTTGCTCCCTGTGTTGTCATTTGCCAGTGCTACTCTATGTGTTTGCTATTTCCTGGTAGCCACCAGCTCCATGTAACTAATGATGACTTGTGACTGAGCAAATAGATTTTTATTTTATTTAAATTAATTTAAGTTTAAATTCAAATAGACACATGGGGCCAGTGACTACTGCATTAACTAGCATGACTCCAGAAAACTGAGTAACTGAAAGAGAAAAAAAGTTCAAGAAATTCTTTAAAAACTTAGAGAAAAGACATTTTAAAAAGCTATGACGAGACAACAGAAGACAGATCCAGGAAAGATCTAGGAGGATGGAAAGGGAAGACAGAGGGGAGACAAAATGAAAAAAGAAAGGATAAAACTTTTCAGGTTTGATGAAATGGCTTTGTTAGATGGATAGGCTCATCATGCTGGCATATTATCAAAATATAATGGAAAGATGGCAAGCAATGTTGAGACATAGCCTGGTGAAATTAATTTGAATTTCAGAATTAAAATAGATTTTACTACAAGCATCCAGGCCTGCAAATAAATAGATTATTTAAAGAGAAACAAATACAAGAATAATCTCAGACCTTTCGTGGGACTCTAAGTACTTTAGATAATGGTTATAAAGTTTTGATGGAGAAAATAAAGAGATTTAAAAATTTATTTGGCTAAGATAAATGTGTCTGTTTAAGAGCAAAAGAGACATATTCAGCAATACAGATGCTCAGAAAGTCAACATTCACTAAGAAGGAAAAATTCTCATATAAGTAACCTGCTGATGAAGATTCAACACAAATTAAAAAAAAACAAACAAAAACCAAAAACCATGGATGGGAAATCATGGTATTAGAGAGTTAGAAGAAACATCTAAAACTATAAAACATGAAATTTAATAAAAATAATTCTTGTTTCATCATTATAACATGATATACATGTGAAAATAAGGACATAAATAATGTAAAAATATTTTGTGTTAATAATGTAAATATCTCAGATTACACCAGTCAAACTTGGACATGAAGGAGACGAAGAGGTTATAAAGGGGACTGGGCCATCTCAAAGGTGTACATCTGTGATGTGGACTTATTTAGGTCACAAGAAACTGTTTAGTGTAACATTTTATGATACGCTCCTGACATCAGCTTCCTTCTCACACCAACATTTCACATCAATCATGTAATAGTGTTAGGGGCAACTTGATTTGGAGATACCAACAGAGGTGGCAGCTTTCTCCCTGAATTTGGGGATATCTATTCTAGAAGGTCTCTATCTTCTCCCGTACAAGTTTCTAACTTCTCATGAGAGTCACCACAACCTCATAAACTGAAGTGTTCTGATTTTATGAGATGTCTCAGTAGCAGTTATCTAGATTTGATCACATTTCATGGATCAAATTCACTAATAATTCAGTTTAATTCTAAAATTATATATGTTTCCATTTTTTTTTTTTTTGGAGGCAAGTTAAAGCACCATAAGCTATTAAATGAATATATAGATATTTATTTAACATAAGCTCTGTAACAATAAAAGAAAATCCTTTGCAAAGTACAAGAAATATTTACCAAAATTTAACATTCTTGGCCATAAAGAAGTCCTCAATAAATTCTAAGGGGTAGAAATTAAACAGTTTATATTCTCTTATTAGAGTATAATAATTCTAGAAGTTGAAAGAAGCAGTTTAAATAAAAACTACTTGGAAATTGCAGCAAAATATGACATCTTTTTCCTCAATCAATCATATGACTAATTAAAAACTAACATTATCAACTATTTAGAAAATTATAGACTTCATGTATATCAAATTTCATGGGATATGGTACTAGGCAACACAATTATAGCATTAATATTCAATAATAATAAGGCATACAAATGGCCAACAGGTATATGAAAAATGCTCAACATCATTAGTCACCAGAGAAATGCAAATCAAGACTACAAAGAGATGACATCTCACCCCAGTTAAATTGGCTTTTACCAATGATGGATAAAACAAATGCTGGAGGACATGGAGAAAGGGAAACACTTGTACACTGTAGGGAGGAATGCAAATTAGTGCAATGGCTATGGAGAACAGTATGGAGGTTCTTTAAAAAATTGAAAATAGAACTACCATATAACCAGCAATCCTGCAGCTGGGTAGATATCCAAAGGAAGGGAAATAAACATATGGAAAAGATATCCTTACTCCCATGTTTATTGAAACATTATTCACAACAGCCAAGATTTGGAACCAATCTAAATGCCCATCAATGGATAACTAATGAAAAAAGAAATTGTAGTCATATACACAAGGAATATTATGCAGCCACAAAAGAATAAAATCCTGCCATTTGCAATAACATGGGTGGGACTGGAGAACATTATGTTAAGTGAGATAAGCCAAGCACAGAAAGACAAATCTCACACATTCTCACTCCTATGTGGGAGCTAAATATTTAAAAACAATTGATCTCATGGAGACAGAGAGTAGAATGATGGTTACCAGAGGCTCGGAAGTATAGTGAGGAGGGGGAGGATAAAGTGGGGATGGTTAATGGGTGCAGAAATATATTTAGATAGATTGAACAATGTTTGACAGCACAACAAAGTGACTATAACCAATAGTAAGTTAGGGTATAGTTTACAATAACTGAAAGAGTGGAATTGAAATGTTCTTAACATAGAGAATTGGTAAATCCCTGAGGTGATGGATACCCAAGTTACACTGATTTGATTAATTCATATTGTATGCCTATACTGAAACATCACATGTACCCTAGAAAGATACTAGGTATCTTAGTAAGTATCTATACTAATTAAAAATTAAAAAGAAGGAAAGATTCTTCTGAGTATATTCTAGTCTTGAAATATATTTCCCTATTTAAAGAAAGCCATATAGGCAATGGTAAGGTATTCAATATAATAGAGATTAATAATGTTCATCATTATACTGATCATATCCCTATACACATAATTAAATTTCATTCTGAAAAAAATATTAAAATATAGTATTTGACTTAAGAAGTTAAAGATCAGTACTCAGCCCTACTATGAAGCTAAATTATAGCTTTCACATGAAGGCTATAACCCAACTATAGCAAAAGACTATGAGGAAAGGGCCAAGGAAGGGGAAGGGAGGGGGGAGGTTTTAGTGGACGGAGGGTAATGGGTGGGGCCACACCTACGGTGCATCTTAGAATGGGTACAGGCAGAACTTACTGAAGGCAGAATACAAATGTCTACATACAATAACTAAGAAAATGCCATAAAGGCTACATTGAACAGTTTGATGAGAGTATTTCAGATTGTTTATGAAACCGGCACATTGTACCCCTTGATTGCACTAATGTACACAGCTATGATTTAACAATAAATAAATAAAAAAGAAGTTAAAGATCAGTAAAATAAGCATAAAATAGGATAAAAAAGGAAAAAATAAGAGTTTGGAAAAACCAAATCCAAGAAACAATAACATTTTTAGATCATGTGCAAGTTTGATTAAGAAGAGTCAACACAAACATGCAAAATTTTTATCAAGGGTTATATAATAGGATGACATTACATCAGTTTTTAAAAGAGTGAATACAATGTACATTTTTCTGCATGGATTTTAAAATAATAATTAAAATAATTATTGAGATAGGGAATAGGAATAGCAACAATGACTAAGGAATAATTAAATGAATGCACACATATTCAGAGGCAAGACTAATATTATAAATGTTTGCAATACATTTCTTCCATATAAGGCTCTTGGTCCATATTGTACTCTAGGTGAGGTCTGTGAGAATTCATTGCATAGTGTTACAATCATTTTTCTCCTAAAATGTAAATTTTTTGAGGCATGCCATTTGGACTGTGTATTCTAGATGCCCAGTGGTAGGCTTAACATATATTAGGTCCCCAATGAACACTCATTGAATGAATGACTCAATCAAACAAGACATGCCATGATACATATTAATTTATAAATTTGTTGGACAGCTGTGGCCAGTCTTTGTCCCAGTGGTATTTTACTTTTATATATTTTCCTCTTTTCTTTGTCCATGTTATTTATTTTGCTAGACATTTTCCTTTTAGAAAGGTAAGGTCTGGTTGTCCTTCACAACTAGTTCAGGTATCACTATCTTTAGAAAGCCCCCACTTACTCTCTACCTTCTACTGAATCTTCATTATGGAAGTACCTTTGCATTTGCTATAAGAGGTCTGACAATATTTAGTTTGTGCTGAATATACTATGGTCACCTTCAAAATATTCCCCTTGGAAAGTATACCTAGTCCATTCCACAAAGAAATATTGGATAAATATTGGAATTATTTCTGGAATGGCTATCAGAACTGTCCTTATACAAGATGTGACATTTAAGTTAGTAAACTTACCACTGTGAGCTTATGTTGGCAGCACTGTACAAATAACTCAGTAAGCCTTCATAACCTTGGTATATCAGTGTCTCACAGCTGTGTTTGTGTCAACGTGTGGGAATGTCTTGCTGAGTGGCATTCATTATTGTTTTTGCACATTTTTGTGTAGTTAATTGTCTTTACAATAAGGCCATACATTCTTGGAGGACAATGATTATATCATATCAATCTTCAAATTCCCAGTGTTAGAGATGCAATCAGAAATTTGGAAGATTACCAAAATAAACTCTTAAACTGATAGGTTTATTTTATTATAATAGCCACCCACACTCTATCATATTTTGCAAGACTCTGTGTAACAAAATAATTTGCATTTATTATAAAATAATAATAACATTATTTACTGAAATATGCATAACTTATTAGCGTCTTTGATAAGTATAGGGAATCAGGAATTCCAAAGGATATGATATAGTTCTTGTCTATGAAAGCACAAATTTTGCAAACATTTTTGAAATATTGACCCAAGGTAATATTCCTAGATAGATACATTTGCAGGCTCTAGAGTTAGAATTTTTGATTGATCTATGCTTTCCTACTCATTAGCTACTTATGACTGAGTTACTCACCTTCCAGGCAGGAGTACTACTGAAAAGAGTCTAGCCAAGGGAAGCAAATTGTGAGGTTCTTCTAGGGTGTAATTACAGAGCTGTCTCAGGGCATCAGGCCTGAGTTCATGGCCTGGCTGCATGTGTTCTGGTACTGAGATCTGCTTTATCTCTGTCCTCATATCCCAAGAGAGACCTCTTAGCTGACTGGTTCCCTTTACTAAGGAAACTTTTCCATTCTCCTCTGTCAATGTTTCCTATACACTGAGTTACATTGTTTTGGAAAAGACAAGCCAAAAACAAAGGTTTATTTTCTGGAAGATGCTGTGAACTTTGAGGGAATCTCTCTCCATCTGGAACAGACCTTCCCATCTCAGCCTTTTGTGTCTTTTTTCTCCTTACTCCCAAAGATTTCTCAGGCACCTGACCTTATATGAAGAAACACAATAAATGTATGAAGTTATTTCTGTTGGGAAGCCACAATATTAGGCACTTTCAGTGTATATTATTTACTCCCTCTGATTAGGTATGGGTTCTAAGACTTACAATTCCCATTTTAGATTTGAAGAAACTGGGTTTCACAGTGCTGAAATAATATGCTCAAAATTACAAAGGTGAAAACAGAACAGGAATGCCCAAATAAAAAGGCATTATGGTCATTTTTGCTGACACTTGAAAAAAATTGGTATTGCAGGTATTGGAATTACAGAGACCTGGCCACAAATCCTGCCCTCTGTAACTTCCCTGCCATATAACCTTAGGTAAGTTAACAGACCTTTTCCGAATCTCAGTGTCATCATCTGTAAAAATAAGGATAATACTAATTTTTGCTTCTTCTTGATGTTGTTTGTGAAGATTAAGGGAGATAGTCAACAAATGTAAAGTCTTTACCTAATGGATCATTAATAAGTCATTGCTATTATAATTACTGTATCATTATTAGTGGAAAAACTGAAGAGGGGCTGAGTTGATGGCAACTGCAGGGAGAAAAGGTCAGAATTGATGAGCAACTTGATGTTTTCTTTTCCAAGACAAGAGCGATGGGAGGGAGGGAGGGAGGGAGAGAGAGAGAGAGAGAGAGAGAGAGAGTAAGGGAAAGGGGAGGAAGAGGAAGAGGAAGAGGAAGAGGAAGAGGAAGGAGAAGGAGAAGGAGAAGGAGAAGGAAAAGAAAGAAATAGAGAAGGAATATGTTGAAGAAGAACAAGTTGGGGATCCCGATGGTCCCACAGCAGTCTGGGGTAAGGCAATCAGTAGATCTTCCAGACACTCTTTTACAACCACCAGTTTGAAATCTTCCAGATTACTGCATCTTGCTTTCTTCCTCTCCTTCCTGTTGGAAATCTGGTGCCAGAGTTTTCATAAAGCTTCTCTTGCTGCACCCCCAGGACTCTTTCTCCTTCCTCTCCCCATCTAGATTTCCTCCTCAGATCTTATGAAGTCTTCCAGCCCCATATATATGATTTTCTTTGTTCAACATTTTACTGACATTTCAATTCAGAGATGTTTAAGGAACATTGACTTCATTGCAGGTAGGAGGAAGGGATGCTCAGAGACCCACGGAGCAGATTGGTTTTGGAAAAGTTGCATCACCTGCTTGCCCCATGCTCAACCTTGCTTGGGGTCTGCTTCCATAACTGCCAGAGCCACTGACTACAGAAATGTGGGGGATCTTTGGAGGAGGGAGGGGAAAGGAGAAGTAGAAACTTTCCTTCATGGACTTAATAAGATATTGTTACTGTGTACTGCTCTCAGGAACTCTGTTAAGAATCAGAGATAAGTAAATGAAACAAAGTAACCATCTGCCCTGATCTCAGGGAATTTACATTCTGTTGGGAGAAACAGACAAAAAGCAGGAAATAGATTAATAAAGAAAGTGATTATAAATGGTGAAGCATCTAAAAGAGAACAGAAGAGATCAGGGTTGCAATCTGCTCTCTCTACACTGGGTGGTAGCTATGAGAGCTTGGCCAAGTGCAAATATTTGCATTTCAGGTCTTTAGACCAAATAATAATAATAATAATAATAATAATAATAATTTGGAAACATTAAATTGATGGTCTCTAGCATTTTTGAATATCCCTTTTATGTTGGAAAAATCTTAGATTTATGGAAAAGTAGCAAAGCGAAACTGCAGAGTTCTCATGTATCCTTTGTCCCATTTCAACAGAAGCTAACATCTTGCGTAACTATTGCATTTTTGTCAAAACTAAGACATTAACATTGATATGTTAATAATAATTAAACACCAGAATTTATTTGTATGTCACCAGCATTTCTGCTATTGTTTGTTTTTGGTTGTGGTTCTTTCAGGACCCAATTAGGGGTATTTCATTGCATTTAGTCTAGCTCTTTTTGATCCTTAAGTATTCATGCCTCCATGAGGCATAGAAATATAAAAGCATACACAGAGGGCAGAGTATTGCTTGCATAAGGTAGTTTGCAAACACGTATGCAAAGAGGATCAAAGAAATCCTTGGGAAACTGGGTAGCCATCACTGCCCTAGCCCGTGATGTCAGTCAAGCTGTTTGCATTTTTCAATCCATCTCTCCTGGGCATCTGGGACAGCTTCTGCATCTCAAAGAAGCCTCTCTCCAAATTAAATTCTTTAAGCAAAATGGGACCTGGAATGCAGCATTTATAAATTACCTATGAGGGCCTGTAAACATCAGATTTTTTTTTTTTTCAATTTAATTGCCCTTTTAAATATTTAATCCCAAGACAGGGTTGGGAGAAGAGTCATGGAGGAGGTATACAGGCAGACTACAGAACGGTTTCCCATCTGTCTGTCAAATGAACATCCCGCCCAGAAAGATTAACCCAGATTCTCCCAAAGAAATCTGTGTCAAACTGATGCTGAGTTGCTCTGGCATCTGAGGAGATTCTTGACATGACAAGATTAACCCTCTCAGTGTCCTGAGGCTCTGGGAGAAAGACTTTTCCAAAGGCTCACCGGTGCACAGCTCAGCAGCAGGCCAGAGTTCCATTTCTCTGTGTGAGGAGTGTGGCGTGAGTACAGGTTGGGAATGAGCCTTGAGGAGGTGTTATTACTCAGTGGGGATTTCCCATCTGATTGCACTGGATTTGTCACTGAAGTTTTATTTTATTTTATCTTTTTGAATTTTAATCACTCATCTTTATTGATAAAATAGGTTCCTATGCAGTACATACTCTCAGATATAAATTTAAGGTTCTGTTTAACGACAAAAAACTTATGGGACGGAAAACAAAGTAAATGTCTTTAAACACCAAGACCACAAAAAGACAATGAATAAATTAAATCAACAATTATTTACAAAAATAATGATTTAGGGAGTAACCGTTTTATTATGGAGCTGCCTCAATGAATTGCCTCAGACTTAATCTCAATTATGTAGCTTATTTTCTGTAATTCTTACCTGGGATAAAAACTATGTGAATAATGTATCATTAAATTAAGGGATACCTTCCTAAAAATGAATAGAAAAGTTTAAAAATAAAAACTGTCATTTATTTATAAAATATCAATTAAGGCCTCTGAATGAGAAATCTATATAATGTTTGGGCCATCAGCCCCATCTTCCTCATTTACCCCAAACTATTTTTTGTGTGTGGTTTTTGGCTGGAGCGGGGCTTGAACCTACCACCTCCAGCATATGGGACCAGTGTCCTACCCCTTTGAACCACAGGCGCTGTCCCATCACCCCAGACTTAAAGATAGAAAAATTCTGAAGTGAAAAGTAGTTTTAAATTTTACCAATATATGAAATTATACATAAAAATTACCACATGAAGTAATTTTTAAACAAATTATATATCAAAAGTGGAATTTTCTATTTGTGCTAATTTTACAGTATTTTTAATGTAAACAGGTATAATACAGTTAATCATATTTGATACTTTTATCCTTTCATTCTACAATCCCCCTAAGAAAATTTAGGTTTCAACTAATGTTAAAGCACATTATCTGGTGGTCTTTTGCTATTTAAAAAAAGAAAACAAATACTTCTAAATCCACAGATTTTTCTCCCTCTTTCAACTGAAAGGTTATAAGAAAAACCTTACTGGTTATAAGGATAAGATGGAGCTTAAAAACAGATCTAGAATTTTTGTAAAATTTTAATTTACTATTTCTGTGTCTCAAGAGTAATTACTTAAAAAGGGGGGTTCTATGAGCCAAAGGCATTCTCATTTACTTTGAAATTTATCGTATTTATGTTGCTATATCAAACATTTCAACTCTGTTAGCTAAATAAACAACATAATCTCCTTAAACATCAGCGAGAGAAGAGAAAAATCTCATCTTCATTATTGAAGTAGAAAAAAACTTATTCTTTCAAAGGAGTAGTTTAACCTACTAAATGTCTACTATAAAATCTTCTTTCTTAGAAAGTAGTATTTATTCTCTTTCATTCCTCAAATATTTCCTACACATACATTTAAGTTGTGGACAGTTGTTAGCTAAGTATCAGTTAAGGTAAATTAGCTAAAATTAAATCACTTCTTTTGTTTATGCTGCAAATAAGACATTCCTACAGCCTTTAAAACGGAATTTTCTTTGACAAAAACTTAAATTGATGGAAAATTAGGTAGGCAAACATTAAAGCTGCAGTCTCATGGTACATAAGCTAGTTGTCAACTTTGACACCAAACAGGAAGGATAAAATCTGTATGAAAATCTATTCACAACACAGTGGCAAAAATTTATATCTTTAAACTGAGATAAGTCTATGAATTCCCAAGCATTTGCTGGGAATATTCAATTTATTTAAGTATTATCCAGAAAGCCAGCAGCACTGCTGAATGCTCTTAATATATTCAGCAGTCACTGCAAAAACCTTTCATTTGTTTACCACTTAACAGTGGCTCAATGGCTTCTACTTTTCAGTTATATTTTGGAATAAAGTCCATGACCATTATCTATGCATTTTTTTGTTGCTATCTCATAGCCAGTGCACTGTACATATTATAGAGGAAAAAAGTAAAGTGTTCAGATTGAGTTTTCTGTTCATCCATTCATTCACTTATAGGCCAGTCCTAGTGACCACTTGGAGCCATTTAAGAAGCTCACAGACATGGCAGCTCTTCAGCTCTTCCTCAGACTCAGGTCACTATTGGTCACTAATGCTGATAAAGAAGTACTTTCTGAAGCATCATCTTTCCTGAGGTTCAAAAATGATTCTCGAGTTATTTGAAGGATCTCTCTCAAGCCTCTGTTTTCTTGTTCCAGTTGAAATATCCGTTCCTGTTCCTTACAACTTTGTTGCTCACCAATTTCAACGGCTTTCCTCATTCCTGCTGCCATTTCAGTTATCTGGTCAACCTGTGCCTGTAGTTCATTCTGATTTGCTTCCAAGTGCCTCCTCTCCAGTCCATGTTGAGGTGCTTCAGGGATGCGTCGAGATGCATCAAGGAAGAATCCTTCGGAGCTGTTACGATGTACCATGTCAATCTTGGAGTGCTGTTCTTTTAACTTCATAATTATACCTGGATCGTCTTTTTTGTTAGCCATTAGCAATCTAAACTCATCCCCATCACCAGCCCTGGAGAAACCTCCGCTGACTGCCTTCGACCAGAGTTCCCAGAGCCCTCCTGCTTCGCTAGACTTCTTTCCTTGCATTACCGTAGGGACAGAAGACCCCTCGCTGATTTGCACGAGAGGTTGGGGCCTGTTCCTGAAGTTTTATCACACTGCAAGCCTGCTGTGACTGTGCCACACAGGAAGGCTGCTCCTGACTGGTTACAGATGCCACAGTCTACACAATAATCCAGTGTTCCAGATCCTCAGCCCTTGACAGGACTTTTATTTAATGCTAACCAACCTCCTTCCCTCCTGGACTTTTGAATCTTGCTGGATTCATGTCTCTGGAAACATTTTCACTCCAAATAGTGACCTCCTGTCCTAATTTTTATAGAGCTACTAAAACCTTCCTCTAGTTCTTGTTAACATAGTCCCTTGTCTATATGAATTGGCTTATCTCTCTAGGGTTTCTCTCTAAAGGAAATCAATGATACCAACTGCTTGTCACTAAACAGGGGCTCAGGGAAAAGGGGATCAGGAGATGTGAGACAGAGAGGTATACAGAAACGACAAGGCCCAGGGGCCCAGGAGCCTGCTAGTTTTTGGCTGTCAAACAGAAATTCTCACATTGCTTCCTTTTGCATTGAGGCCTGCATTTCCAGAAGCTGACTCCCAGAACTCAACCAGGGGAGGCAGCTCTAAGCCTGAGTTGTTCTGGCTTAGTGACGAAGGTTAGTCTTGATGCAGGCTACTCCACTGGGTTTTGTTTGTTTGAGACAAACTGATGGGTTGTGCAGAATTGGAGTGGCCCCAACTACTTGTACACCTGTTAGTGTACATATGTGATAAAATCTCTCTCCCAGTTTCCACCAACTAAAGATTAGATGGTGAAGTCAGTTTTGACCTGAACATCAGGAATTAAAAATTGCAATTGTACTTGACGTCTAAAAAATTCACTATGATGTAACTAGTAAGGTGTGTTCTATGAACGGAAGTATCCAGGATTGCTCTTACATTCCAGACTGGGCACTCACAGACCATATCTAAGCTCTGGAAGTGTTTTGTTTGACCATATAGTGTAACTAGGGATGGCTCTGGATGGACACATAGATTCCAATACCACTCAGTCTCAACCTCTCCCACTGTGTTATGCCCCATATGTTTCATACATTTGTCTCTCATGTAGAGGGTTGAACAGTGGCTCTCCAAGATAGATGTCTAAGTCTTAATCCCTAGAACCTATGAATGTGACTTTATTTGGGAAAAGGGTCTTTGCAGATGTACTTAATTTAAGGATCTTGAGATGAGATCATCCTGGATTTAGGGTTGGTCCTAAATTCAATGGCCTATGTACTTAATAAAGAAAGAGAGAGGGAGGCTTGAGACACACAGAGAAGACATCCATGTAAAGATGGTGGGAGGGATCACTACACCTTGCATCAAGCCCAAAGAAAGATGGGTCTCAGTGGATGCTGAGGGTAAGAATGTATCAGTTAATAAACAGGTGAAGGACTGGGCCTTAAGAAGATGTGTAGGCCCTGGGACCATGTATGGAGACAAAGCCAGGACTTCTACAGCTGTGACCTAGGTCTTGCGTACCATTTGGACAGAGGACATGGGTCAGGGCACAAGACCCAGAGAAGCTCCCAGGACTTGGTGCATATTGTGGTGTTCTGCTGGTGGCCCTCAGTGCCTGCTGCTGCCTATAGTCCAAAGAGCCATCTTCATCTTCAGAACCCCTCTGCACCAACCTTGTGTTAGCTATGAGATTGTGAACATTCCTGAAACATTCAGACCGTTGATCATTCATTCCTTAATAAACTTTTATTAGCCTGTGAACTAAAAATAAAATCCTAAGTCCTCTGCTACCTAAACGGACCCCTCTTGGCCAAGGAGATCCCCAAAACACCTTAAAACCAA
Source organism: Loris lydekkerianus (assembly GCA_963574355.1). Lineage (NCBI taxonomy): Eukaryota > Metazoa > Chordata > Mammalia > Primates > Lorisidae > Loris > Loris lydekkerianus. Next base: position 4,430 of record CAUYPK010161064.1, on the reverse strand, counting down.
GTTTTCATTCATGATGGGGTGGGAAAAATAAAGCACAATTACAAATGCACATGATTTCTCTTTTCATGAATATTCATGACCCCTGTAACTTGTTGAATGTGTATATTTGACCACCTTGCTCAGTACACATTCTTTTTGTCTCTTCCTTTGGAGCACATGTGCCTGGCATCCAGCCAGGGCCTTTCTAGCTTGTTGGAATGGCTGCCCAATAGGCTGCTACCCTTTAGGAGAAATAAAGCTGTTCTTTTTCCAAAGTATAAAACTCCTTAAATTTTTTAGTTAACTTTTTTATAACATTGTGTCTTTCTTTGCATTGTTTTCCTTGTGCAAAATGTTCTTTTCCTGAATATTGCCTACAAAAGGTCATTGCAAAGAACATAGGAGTTCAAGTACTGGGTTAAAATTCTGACTCTGCCACTTTGAGATGCGTGACTTTGAGCAAGTCTCTTAACCTGTCTGAGCCTCAAATTTCCAATCTGTAAAAGGGGGAGGTGGTGGTATATATGATAACTATCCCACGTGATTGTTGTGAGCATGAAATCAGGCCATCAACTTAACCATACCAGGGTGCCTGGCACCAGGATTGCATGAATTCAGGGTTCTTAACCTAAATTTCTTAACTTTATATTTTATGTTCCAGACATTTCTTTTACCTTGACCTAGACTGGGCCTGCCTTGCATGTAATAGTTGTTAATAAATATCAACATTCTTTCCTCTCTCTTTTTTTCTGTTTCCTCCAGCAGAAATAATTATCACAAATTCTATTGTTACTAGTCTATACCCGGGTTGAAAACTATGGCCCAAGGGTCAAATCCAGCCTACCATCTGGTTGTACAAATACAGTTTGTTGGAACACGGCCATGTCTATTCATATGTGTTAAAACCTCCTGCTTTGTGTTGTATACTCATTATGGTTTCCTGGCTTGTGTGCCTATTTCTGACTATCAATGCTCCTTTCATTCTGTTCTGGAAAATTTTAAGCAACTTCAGTTCTGCTTAAGTTGAATCCACTTTGGGAAGCATTTATATTTTTTTCATATCAGTAAAAGCAGCCTCTTCTGTCTTTTCTATTTTAAATTTGAATTTATCAATCACCCAAGTTTAGTCGCCAGCTTTGTCTCAAGGAGGCTTCTTATAGACTTTGGACCTTTTCTTGAATCAGTATATTTAAGCCATAACTAGAATGTGATTGAGGGGAAAATACCATAGGATCTGATGCAGCGAGGATGAACAAAGCTGCAGAAATATGACAGGCTTTCTTGTTATGGACTCTGCTTCCTACCCTGCCTACTTGCCTCAAGGGAATCATTCCCTCACAGTCTGTTTCACTACCTGATGCAGACTTCATTGCATCTCAAAAGCCTCATTGTGTAATTTACATTGTAAAGCTGAATTTTGATAAGCTGAGCTTTGTGTAAACTGTTGAGTTGAGTTTGGGTTCTAGGCTGATCAAGGTTGTCAGAGGGACTCATCTTTCTGGTTTGGAGAATCAGAGAATTCTTGGACCATGGTTCTGAGAACCTTTGGCTTGTTATTTATTTATTTATTTAGGCAGAGTCTCACTCTTCCACCCTAGGTAGAGTGCCGTAATGTCATAGCTCACAGCAATCTCAAACTCTTGGGCTCAAGTGATCCTCAAACTGCTGAGCTCAAACGATCCACCTGCCTCAGCCTCCCAAAGTTACAGGGTTACAGGCATGAGCCCCTGGGCCTGGTGCTTATAAAATACTGACCAATGCGTTTTGGTTAATGGTCACCAAAATATCACAAAACTGAATCTGTATAAGGAGTCTGTTTTCTTACATTCTCAAATGATAGAAAACCTAAATGTTTCCTTCCCCCCCCCCCCCAGTCTTCCTTCATAGGTCTTTTATAAGTTTTGTTTGTATTCAGTAAGAATTAAGTTATATAATCAAGATGAGATGAGCTGGATTCATAGAATGGGGCTTGAGAGCCTCTTTCCCGTGTCTGTGACTGCAGGCAGAGATGCACTCCTCATGTAGACAGTAACAACAATTTGTCAGTTGACTACATTTTGGCAAGGCTTTGAACCAACAAGCAAAGATTAGCCTTGGCAGGCGCCCTCAAACTTTTAAACAGGGGGCCAATTCATTGTCCCTCAGACCATTGGAGGGCCGGACTATAGTTTAAAAAAACAAAAACTATGAACAAATTCCTATGCACACTGCACATATCTTATTTTGAAGTAAAAAAACAAAACAAGAACAAATACAATCACACCGCCTCATGTGGCCCACGGGCTATAGTTTGAGGACCCCTGAAAGGATTAAAATAATTGAAAATAACCTTTGAACTACAGGGGAAAGTCAGTGAGTTACTCTTATAACTATTTTAACTCAGGTTCACTGAGTTTGTTAATGAATCTAGTTGAGAAACCTAGATTTTCTACCTGAGTGTCTCTCGCTGTGGTCTATGGACCAGGATTAATCTGAGGGAACTTGTTAAATAAGCAGATTCCAGGAATTTACTCCTTACCCAGTGATTCAAAATTCTAGGTTGAATTTGAGGAAGAGGCTATTAGGAAGCAGTAGAATTCTGCAGGTGGAACAGGATCTGTGGGTAACCTTTCTATTCACTAATGTCTGAGAACTAGAGATGAGTGGATCTTTCTCTTTTCTTGCCCACAATGAAGCATCTAAAGATAATACTGCATATGCAAAGTGCTACAGTGTAGTGCCATGTAAAATGGTGTGAAAGACAGAAGAGGGATCACTGAGACAAACTGTCAATTAATTCATTGATTCTCTTACTGAAGTTGGCTCCATTGACCAAAATTCTAGCTCCTTCCTTGGCATGTAGACAAGACTTTATTGATGTAATGTTGAGAGTAATTGATTTCACATGATTTGTACATACCATCACAGAGGAGATTTGAGTATGTTTTGTAAGAGACCTGCAGGGGTTGATACAAGAAGGAAAAACAGCTCCCGGATGCCTTTTACGGGCAGTACAGTAGGTCATTCCAGCCCTCTTCAGACTCTCAGAGAGCCCTGGAGTGAGTCAGATGCTTTGCTAACAGTTGAGGGCTGGTGTTCATGTATATTAGCCAACTTTTTCCTCTGAGGAACTTTCAATTCAGCTACGTAAAAGAAGTAACTGCAACTTATAAAACCTAAAACCCATTACGTGTTAGTCAATGCAAAATACCACATGCGTAGAACAGACTGTGAATATAGGAGTCCAGTGAATGGTGTCATTCCTGTCTTCCCAGAGGACAAGAGGTTGTAGAAAAAAGGACACAGAAGTAAGGGGATTAAGAGGTATTTTGGATAGTGCATTAGTCAGGGTTTCCTATAGAAACAAAACCAATACAGAAGCAATAGTGTATATATAGGGTATTTTGAGATCTACAATGTCTTCTGTTGACTATGGTCACCTTACTGTGCAATAAGACACCAGAACTAATTCTTCTTTTCTAATTGTAACATTGACCAACCTCTCCCCATCCCCTCTCCCCCTAACCTCCCCAGTCTCTAGTAATCACTGCTCTACTTACTACTTCTATGAGATCTGCATATGATGGAGAACATGTGACATTTGTCTGTCTGTGTCTGACTAATTTCACTTAACATAATGTCCTCCAGTTTCAACCAGGTTGTCATGAATTTCAATATTTTATTATTTTTTTATGGTTGAACAATATTCTATTGTGTATATATTATATTTTGTTAATTCACACATCTGTTGTTAGACACTTAGGTTCATTTCACACCTTGGCTATTACGAATAATACAGCAATAAACATGGGAGTACAGATATCTCTTTGACATATTAATTTCATTTCTTTTGAATAACCCATAATGGGATCTCTGAATTATATAATAATATACATCATGACCAAGTCAGTTTTATCCCAGGGTCTCAAGGCTGGTTCAATGTACGTAAATCTATAAGTATAATTCAGCACATAAACAAATTAAAAAACAAAGGCCATATGATTCTCTCAATTTATGCAGAAAAAGCTTTTGATAATATTCAGCATTCCTTCATGATCAGAACACTTAAGAAAATTGGTATAGAAGGGTCATTTCTTAAAGAAACAGAGACCATCTACAGCAAACCCACAGCCAATATCGTATTGAATGGAGTTAAATTGAAATCATGTCTACTTAGATCAGGAACCAGGCAAGGTTGCCCATTATCTCCATTGCTCTTTAACATTGTAATGGAAGTTTTAGCCATTGCAAGTAGGGATGAAAAGGCCATCAAGGGTATCAACATAGAGAATACACATTCTTTCACTCTTCGCAGACGACATGATTGTATATCTGGAAAACACTAGGGATTCTACTACAAAACTTTTAGAAGTGATTAAGGAATACAGCAATGTCTCAGGCTACAAAATCAATACCCACAAATCTGTAGCCTTTATATATACCAACAACAACCAAGCTGAGCAAACAGTCAA